>WMED01005480.1:362-19474 GCA_019650415.1 Pipa parva
ACATGCTGTTGGTTAGCTTACATGTTTCCATCAGAGAACATGCTGTTGGTTAGCTTACATATTTGATGTTACCTGGGATATGATTTCCATCATATTTTATGTCCATCTCATGTAGTCCTTTTTCTACAGGTGCATATTTCACAGTGACAGTTCCATCTTTGTTATCAGTAATGTTGGGACGAGCTGTTTTTCCAGATGGCATACGAACCTCACCTAGAGCCACAAACAGAAGTCATACATGCTGCCAGAAGAATGTGGTACAAGGAATCCAATGAATTGTATATCTACCAACATCTGTGTAATGTCTCTACACTACTTAAGCCATAAATGAGTTCAACACAAGCAGTGTCTCAAACGTATCTATCGGACAGAGGGTTTTTTTTTTCTCATTCTTAAATGTTTAAATGAACAAGATGCAGAATAGGCGCCCTAAATAATGACATAAGGCCAAGAAAATGAAATAGAGGTAATGACAGAAGGTAATGTTTATTTGCTTTAAATCACATAACTGTATTTTCTGACTTTATATAATAATTAAAATGTATAAAGAATAGAAGCCACCTTGTGTAGTAATTCATTATTCACTGGATGATGCAGGAAGATGGATTTCGGTTGTGTACCTGTGATTTCACCTTTCTGTACAGTGAAGGGGATTACAAGATTGAATGGTCTCAGCATTGTATCCAGATTCTCTACAGGGACTACGGGTTCTTCTGTGGCCTGTTGCAGAGAGAAAAAAATGACCATTTATGAGCTATAATGCCAGGAATGGGCGGAAAAAAGGAAATATCCAGTGCAAAAAAAACCAAAAAAAAAACAGCTTAATACTATAAAAATGAAATATAAAATGGTTATTTTTCTAAAATGGAAAATGTAATTCAATTAGCCGGAGATCTGGATGAAAAACAGAAAAAAGAGAACAGTAGCATAGCAAGTGGCACCATGGCCCAGATGCAGGACTGGTTCCAGGGGACTTCATGGCACTAGAATACTTATGTTTCTTTCAAATATCTACATAATTAAAGCCTACCACTCCATTCATTCATATGGCTTAGCCTGTGAACATGGCATCGTGTGCAACAGTCTATAAAACTAATCTCTTTAGGCCCTTGGTACAGTTATAATCACTGTCGTTACACCCATGACCAGAAAGGTACTTCAGAAGAAATTCAGATCAAATTTTACTGAAATTTCACAAAAAAATGAAGCAAACAGGTAGTGTCTGTAGATAGGATTCAAAATGGTCTTTTGTTTGTTGCAATTTCTGTAGAATTGTACATCCCTTGGTTTGCTCCCTTTTTGTAGTTAATTAAAATCAGACTAAGGTGAAAATGTCATTATGGGGGCCAAACCCTATAACTGCAGTGGCGAAGCTATGTCACGTGTGCCAGAGAGGGCACATATAACCCTGTTTGTGGGCAACTGCGCAATTTCCACCGCTGCTATCCTCAATCCCCCCCAGTGAGCGATCGCTCCTTCAGTGCAGGGCACAAACCCGACCTGACAGGTTTCATGCCGGATCTGCGGCCTACACTGAAGGAGCGCTCACTCACTGATAGGATAGCCCCAGAAGAGCTCTTCTCTGACGCAGGCGCAATGACGTCTCTCATCACGCCTACACTTTGGTGTAAGAAGCTGGAGAGTGACGTCAATTTTTCTGCACTCGGTGCCAAAAAGGTTCGCCACCACTGCTCTATAATATTCAACCTAAAGAGAAGATGAGAGCATGAGTGCTCACAAAAAGGCTAAGGAGCTTTATGCAAGAAGGAACAGTAAGTAAAGGACAGAGGAAGTGTAATAAGGTAAGCTACTGGAGTGAAAAGCTCTTTTGGTTATACCCAGTTAGTTGGATAGCCAGGGAGGTGTGCAGGGTAGGGCTGATGTAGTTGTACTGTATCACATGGTTCCTCAATGATGGGAATGGTGTCACATGCCTGGCAGAAGGAAGGTAATTCATATATGTTACCTAGGAAATGCTGACACTGGAACACTTTTCATCATGCTCTGTTTACTCACCACCACATGGAAGGGACTGTTGGGAATATGCTCTCCACCGAAACGGATGGTAATCACATATTTCCCAGGCTCAGGAGCTGTGTAATAAATGTCAAAAGTGCCGTCTTGATTTTCCACCACATCGACATCCAGCTCTGCTCCATCAGGTGTGGATACCTTGCATGTCACTTTGCCTTTTCCAGCTGCTTTAGCATCCACTGTGATTACCGTCTCTTCTCCAATCTGAATAGAGGGTCCCAGGCAGGCTCCTAAAATTTCCCAGCCACATTGAATGTCAATAACTCTAATAGTTACTGTATCTTTATCAGTCTACTTTTATAAACATGTCTAAAACTGAACTAAAACTGGCACCTGAATACACTGATTTTCATAACTGTTACTATCAGAACCCAGCACAAGGCTTCCAGGGCTCTCTTCATATAGGGTTATGAATATGCTTTAGTGTGAGAGTTTTCCTGGATTAAGCATTTGTTTGTGCAACTGAACCATAGGATGAGACTAAAAAAGAGGATTTTTCTTAAAGAAGCAGACAAAAGTATATTGCTGTTTGGATTGATATGCCAGTTATTCATATGAAATAATTGTAGAAATGTCATCTTTTTTTATTCATAAATTGTAACTTTTTAAGCGATCTTTCACTTGCTCTCTGATGGATGCATCCATTTTATACATTTAGTGATTTTTTGGAGCAATTCAGTCTTCATAGTCACTTCTACACAGCTAACTATAGACACAGACCTATAATGGTAGGAAAGTGTTAAAATGGACAGTTAGCTTTGCACTCACCTAGTCCATGGCCTCCTATAGACACTGCAAAAAAAAAAAAATCTGATTATTTTTGAAGCTACTTAAGTCAGCTAATGGTGTTTTAGTGCTATTTTCACCCATTAGATCCATAAGCAATATTTTTTTCAGTCCTGCGAATCCCAGGGTACACCTACACAACTTTTATCTTTGTATTTCCTAAGGGTAGCCATTGTAGGTCAGTTAAATCATTCTAATTTTAATCACACTTACCTGTCACTAAGCACTTGCTGGCATCACCAGTAGGTACTGCATGGATGCGGAATGGAGAATAAGGAATTTCATCACCTCCATACTTAATAGTGATAGTGTATCTGCCAGCCATGTCTGGTACATAAGATACTGTATAGGTACCATCACCATTGCCTCTGATGTTTGCTTTCTTTGGTTTTCCTTCAGGATCCTGTGCAAGATATATATAATAAATTAACCTGAGATAGTTTATTAGTGTAATTGTAAGTTCAGAGAAGCTTATCTAAATAGTTATATAAAGACTAAAGGCACTGTAATAGTAATGGACATCACTGATAAGACACACCAAGCTTTTTTTTTTTATAGTACAGCAATATTAAATCCTTTGGAATATTCATATGTCTGAAACAGGCAAAACTAGTGAAAGTGATATTTTTATCGACGTTTTATTGTCTGGATGCAGTTCCATCTATCTCCACTAGATGGAGCTCTTAGAGTCTCACTCCCTCTGGCCCTAAATATAAATGAGCTCATTACAATGGGATGCGCAAATCTCCCAGCTGCTTCATGAAGATATCAGAGCTCACTCACTTTTATAAATATTCCATATGTACTGCAATAGTGCTGAAAAATAAAGGCTTCTACTACTTGAACTCTTCAGAGACTGGTTTGGAAATGTTCATCATAAAAATAATGTATTTGAATGTATGATGGTCCCAGAAAAAGGCAGTGAAATGGTAGTTTTTAATTAATGGTATGCATTGCACATTCCTTTTCTGTTTAGTTTATATTAATACACAGATACCGCAATAACACAATCTTCTTAAATCATGCGGGTTGTAGTAACAGCTACATATAAATAGATTATTAAATGACTATATTACATATATAATATAAAGCTACTTGTTATTTGTGTGTGTCTGTTGGGACTCACCAAGATTTGAACAGTTAGCAGGCCTTCACCTGCATCACGGGCATCAATAGTGAATTCCACAGGTAGACTGGCTGGAATTCCAGCTGTGTTAAGACCAGGGCCACTAGCACGCACTTTACTGGCATCGTGGGTCGGTAACACTTTGATTTTAAATGGACTGTATCAAGAAATAAAAGCAGATGATTGTTAGTTGTGTTTGTGTCATTGAGCATACCTCCCAGAGATCTTCTTGTTTGAAGGGAGGCCATTAAACAACTTACCTTCTGGGCACCTCCTGGTCAGCATATCTCACAGACACAGTGTATGGGCCATCTGTAGCTGGGGTATAGTTAACAGTATGTGTTCCATCTCCATTGTCTCGCATATCTACAGGCTCCGCTAAGCCTGAAAAAAGGCAATGTGTGAGTACCTCTTGAATAAAGCAAATGTACATTAGATTTATCATATCTATCTACAACATTTTCCCCTTCCTCATTCCCATACACGCAACTTTGACTTACTTAAAGCCAAAGTGACCTATCTAAATATTATCACTTCTCTGCTTTAGTCTTTGCTGCCTACACTGCTGTGTTCACCACTTGCGTAAAAGTATACCTACATACCTGAAGGTCCTTGCACCAGCACTTCCAGTGGTGCCAATCCAGCTTTACTACAATCTACTGTGAATGTCTGTGGTACATGTGCTCTGACGCCAGCTCCAAGTCCAGGACCAGAGCATTTCACCTTGCTGGGGTCCACGATCTCTTTTACTGGAACACGGAATGGACTTCCTAAGAGGGTGAAAGACAAGACAGTATAAATCACAGGACAAGTAAAAGCTAATTAAAGAATAATTCATTACCTGCATGGAGCCATATCGGAATGCAGTGTGTGATTTCAAAACAAAAGGTATTCTGGGTAAAGGATTGTCCTTCTTTCTCTGTGCAGTTGTTTATTACTGTTATGTGTCGTATGAGTGTTAGGTGTGTCAGTGTTATAAGGCAGAATCTTTAGCTGTTCACAAAATATATGAAAATAGTATATGCACGTGTGTATATTTTTGTGTGTAATGCTGGCAAGGCTGTGCGTTAAATAAGGTGATGCTATCTGCATTTACCTGGTATTGGGCGCCCTCCAAATGTGATATTCACGTCATAATCTCCTGGAGTAAATGGTATGTATTCAACACTGCAACTACCATCTTTGTTATCCTTGCATGACATTTTTGCCTCAGAGGGACCTTCAATGGCTAGACCAAGCCCCCCAGTGCCGGCTCCCCTAAAATATATCATGACACGATAAGATACATGCAAGTATTTTCATATATAAAAACTATTATTTGTAAGAGTTTTATGAAATCTCCTTTTTACCTTGTCTCCACTGTAAAACGGTTGGATTTGTTCAAGAGCCCTCCTTCAAGCCCAGGACCATAAGCACGTACACGGGATGGATCACAGCCTTCAGTGACAGGTACACGGAATGGACTCTTTGGCACTGGAACTTCATCATACAGAACCTCAACTATGTGCACACCTGCAGAATGAATGGCCATAGGTCAGATCAGTTGTACAAGATCTACAACTAAACTTTGGCTTAATCCATTAATTAATTGATGGGCCTGATAGATAAGAACACAATAAAATATAAAGTCTGAGACTCACACATTACGGTCTGCATAAAGCCTTCATAAAGTCTGAGATAGTAAGGGGGCGTGTCTAAAACAGCAAAATGGATGCACGGTACTCTTAGGAAACAATGTGACGCAGGAGTTCATAACCTCTTAGTGGTGAACCAGATCTCAGCACTTTAAGTTATATTGTATTCTTAATCTTATCTCTCAGAGATACTAATACATTTAAATAATGAATTAAGCCACACTTTATTTCTTCTTTAATGTTTAACTTTATCTAAAACAAGCCTAATTGTTATAATTATTTCCTTGTGAAGTTATTAAAGTATAAGATCCATATGAATATGAATTTTATTGGCAAAGAATACAAATCTTACCATCCTCATAGGCTGTATACTGGACATGGTAGGTTCCATCCCCATTGTCTGATATAAAGCTCTCAGTAACAGCTCCTGAAGGACTGAGAATACGTGTGGTCACATGACTGCCACCAGTTTTGGTCAGAGAGCGTGCATCCACAGTGAACTCTGTGGTTACTTCACGGAGAACACCTGAATGTGAAAATAAAATATAGTAAGGGTGGAATGCCAGTGAAATAAGTCTTTAAGGCACTTGCTGGAAAAGAATGAAGAGAGTCATGCCAAGGATTGAATCTGTACAGGTATAACTGTATAGTACTTACACACTAAATATAGGATCAAGAGGCAAAAAGAGAGAACATGATACACATCAGCTTTCAACCTTTCAGTTGTTACTTTACTGTTTAATAAGAGAATGAATGTATTAAAAGGAGAAGCAGCTCCAAAATGGAATAATACCCTTTTAACCAATATACCAATAATAACCACCATCTAGTTCAGCGGTTCTCAACTCTCAACCTGTGGGTCGCGACTCCCACCATCCCATGGGGTCGAGAACAGTCGTGGCACCCGGAAGTGCCCACAGAAACCCTTCTTATAAGGGTTCCTGCGGGTGACGTCAGCCGAAAACGTGATGACATTTCGGCCGAACGTCACCACGTGACGTGCATATATGATGACGTTTCGGCTGAACATCACCACGTGACGCGCGTACGTGATGATGTTCGGCCGAAATGTCATCACGCGCGGCGCGGTGAGGTCAGCACCGGGGGTCACTGCCCCCAGAAGGTTGAAAATTGCTGATCTAGTTCTTTTAGAAAAATGTTTTGTTTGAAGTCCTGTTTTGATTTGTGTATTCTCCTATGCTTGCTCCCACCCACTGCCACAAGATTTTAGGGTTAATCAAACTGTGCAATTGTCTATGGACAAATTGTTTACTCTCTCAGCTTGGCAATGGTCTGACAAACATACCAGTGCTTATAGGGCCCCATTTATAGCTTTGCACAGGGCTCCTCTCTGTCTAAAGCTGGAAAGTGCAGGCCAAGTGGTCAGTGTGTATAAAGGTAAACAAGGAATTATCATTTTTTGATCATATTTTTCCTTTACACTGATGAGAAGACTACTACTCTAATAAACTTCATATTTCTAAACAAAACATTTCTGTAAAGTTGCAGATATTTTTCTGTATTATGGAATCCTATCTAGGAAAAACACCAATCATTGAATTATAAATCACCAACATCTGATGTTGAACTACAGAAAGCACTGTACGGAGAACAAGATTTAATATATTACAAATTTTTAACAGGTTTCCAGGATACTCAAACATAAAAAATTAGATTGTAAGCTCTATGGGGCAGGGACCTCCAAACCTCTTGTGTCCAGCGCAACCTAGCACTTAAAGTGAAGTATCCTTGTAATATTTTACTTGTATTGTTTAATGCACTTTTCCCATGCCTGTATTATATTTGTATTGCTGAACTGTACAGCACTGCCTTAAATTTGTGGTGCTTTATAAATAAGATTATACATACAAAAAGACAACAGGAATACGAAACTACAATCTAATGGGTACAGTAATGCTGCAGTTGTTTGACAATAAGGAAATGGGAAACAGCCCCGAAAAAACACTTCTTTAGGCTGACAACGTTGCTAGGATTAAATAAAGTATATTTGTTTCTAATGTTGCCTCATTGAGTATTACATTATTTTAGTCATAAATGAAGCATTAATATTTGGTAACAGTATCCATTGAATTCTTAGGAGGTTATTCACTAAGGTGCGAATTCAACTGGCGAATTCTCAAACAGTGGATTCCCATAGCAAATGCGTGACCGCAACAATTTCCCCATTGTAAAGTCGCAACTGCAACAATTTTTAAAGTTGTGTCTGTGACAATTTTCCATAGTAAAGTTGTAACTGCGACAATATTCTCATTATAAAAACATGACTGCAACAGTAGCTGTTATTGCGACTGTCTTTAGCTGGTGTATTCACAGCTATACGCAACAATTCGGACTTTAGTGAATAACCCCCTTTATTCTTAGGGGCATTATGGAGTATCATCTTTCCTCCAGACTTTATGTTGCAAAGTCATAGACATTTTTAGCCAATAATCTATTAAATAAAGATCATTTTCCCAATGCATTTATTATTTTAATCATAAATGCCACTCTGTCTTTATTTGTTTGGTGGACTCAGTTATTCTGAGCTGAGCAACATTATTTTCTTTGTATCAAAAATACATCTGTTATGTCATCATCTGTTTCCTTACCTCGACTCTCCACACCTGGGCCAAACACCTTTATTCCACTAGTATCTACAGCAGGCTCTACATTTACACGTACTGGGAATTTTGGTACAGCATGTCCACCATATTTAATAGTAATGGTGTAGGCCCCTGGGCAAGATGGAATGTAGGTGATGCTGTAGGTTCCATCACTGTTATTCTGAATTAAAACCTCGGCCTTTGAGCCAGAATCTGACAAGATTTCAATTGTAAGCTCTGCATCTCCAGCTTTGGTGCAATCCACTGTGAAGGTGGCCACCTCGCCTGCTTTTCCTCTTTCCAAGCCAGGCCCACTAGCTGTCACTTTGCTTGGGTCAAAGACAGGGCGGATATCAGCCTTAAATGGAGAGCCTGGAATGTGAGATTCTGCAAATAAAATATTAATGGAATATTCTCCTGGTTCAGTGGGGAGGTAGGAAACTGAGCAGGAGCCATCCCCATTATCCTGACATTCGATTTTTGCCTCACATGGACCCTCTACTGTAAGGCCCAGTCCTCCTGTTCCTGCTCCTTTTGTGTCAATGGCAAATGGAGCTGGTTTTCCAACAAAACCGCCCTTCAGTCCTGGGCCATAGGCACGGACCTAAAATGACAGCAGACAGAAATATGTAACTGATAGTGAGTTTTCAAAAAACTACTCATCTCAGAGTATTTTGAACATTTGTACAGTTGTTGAGCCATGAGTAACAAATCTCATTTTATTCTACCGATGATTATTGAGCATTTTTATCATAATTCACTTCAAAAAAGACTTATGTTGTATAAGCAAAATCATCAAAAGTATGAAGTATCAATAATAATTACATAGAAATGGCACCGAAACATAATCAGGACTCAGATTCAATCTATGTTTACTTTTGGGATTAAGAGAAAAAAGGTTATATAAATTGGATCTGTCTGACTCACATTAATGCAGCACATCTCGTGTGTGCAATTTCATAGGCATAAATGGGGACATGAGTGTTGGACTGACTCTATGTCAGCTTAGCTGGATGCTCACAAATGGAACATGCACCATGAATGTGAGTTTCAAAGAAAACAATGTTAATTCACTAGCATGAAAGCAATTGAACCTACTAGGTCTTAATCAACTGACTCGCATCAAAAACTGCTGAATGAAAGAGGTCTAAGGAAACATTTTGTAACAGAAATATGCTTCTTCACAAAGAAAACTTTTACAGAGTTTATGTTATTTCTAATGTTATAATGGCTTAATTTTCTTTACCTTGGAAGGGTCAGGAGGCATCACCGCCTCCACTGAGAAGGGGCTTCCTGGCACAGGATGTCCATCATAAGTGATGTCTACTTTATATGGTCCCTCCTCTGGCGCCATATATTTGACAGTGTGAATGTCACTTGTAACTCCAGTTTCTACTTTGCAGGGTATTGGTCGACGAGAGGGTGATGTAATCTTCACATCAACTTTCCCTTGCCCACCAGCTCCACTGGTATCAATGGAGAACTCCTGGTCCTTACCGACATCAACTTCTACAGTAACAGTAAAGATCAAATTTAATTTGACACAAGTAAACATAAGACATGAATCACTAAGAAGAAAGAGAATTATTAATAACAAAGAGTAAGTAAAGAAAGTACAAAGGCAGATAAATATATTTACATTGTTAATATTCTGCACTCATTGTTAGTACAAATACATTCAAGAAACATATAAGAAGCTGTTACTCACTGTTATTAAGTCCTTGAACTTTGACCTTGCCCAAATCTAGAGGAGGAGCTACATTAACAATAAAAGGACTCTTAGGAATAGGGTCCCCTCCGTATGTTACTGACACTGTTAGGTTACCCTGAAAGGCAATACAGGAAGAGAAATCATGTCTTCAATTGATTGAAAAAGAATATTTTCTGACACATTACTAAGAGTGGATATTATATATTTTATAAATAAGCAAAACAGATATATTAGATTATCATTTACCTGCTGCACAGCCGTATACTTCACAGTATATGAATAATCATGGTTATCAATGATTTCAAAATCTTGCACAGCTTCACCCTTTACAGTTCCAGTGAACTGGACATCCAGCTTGGCCTTCCCAGCTCCCTTGGTGTAAACAGTAAAATGCGTGGGCTTTCCCACCTCCACACCTAAATGAGGAAGAAAATAGTACATTAAAGGACATTTGTTGCTACTATAAATTTATATACCTTATATGCCATGTATAAACAAATTTATAATCTACTCATTGAAGAAGTAATCCACTGTCAGCCCTGCATGTGGTGAGGTTGCTTATTGGTGGAAACATTTGTAAGCTTATTTAAGCATTAAAAAATGGATAATCATGAATTGTTTATATTAAATTGATTGCCATTCCTTTCTTCTGTGTTATATTTAAGTTGATATTATTGTAATTACCCTAAGTCCCCTTTTCCTTATTACTTCTAAGAACTCCACCATACCTGTCCGATTTAGTCCAGGCCCTTCTGCTTTCACTTTGTTGGCATCATGTGATGGATCTACTTTAACCCGGAATGGACTAATAGGTATTTCCTAATGATGGAAAATGCACATGATTACTACAGAATTGCTTGGAATGTACAAGCATCTATTTAGGTCAGTATAACAGAAATAAGTGCTTCACAATATTCACTCTCATTCCACAATGAAAAATACATGTCATCAACTATAACTCTGTAAGAGTCATGTCTACAAATTTTCATGATAGGCTGAAGGAGGGGAATGTGTATTACACACATTAATAATTGGGCGAAATTTATTAAAGTCGGAAAAGCCTTTTTCGGCTTTTCCGACTTTAATCGGGAGAACGCTTTGAAGTTTCTCCCGGTAAGTATCGTGAGATTTGCATCGTGCAATACTTGCTGTGAGAAACTTTTTCTTATTAAATATATCCGTGGAGAGGTAGCCATACAGTATAGCTTTCCATGTATATATCCAATAAAAAAGTTTCTCACAGCAAGTATCGCATGATGCAAATCTTGCGATACTTACCGGGAGAAACTTCAAAGCCTTCTCCCAAGTTATTAAAGTTGGAAACGCAAACGGCTTTTCCGACTTTAATAAATTTCGACTAATATTTTTTTGTGATTTCTGTGATGTATGAATACTAAAGCTACTAATACTAACAGTACTTATGAATAAATTGCCTCATATCGTGTTAGAAACACTTTAATATGAGACGCGCTAGTTCAAAATAGCCCTAATCTACTTCTCTCTCTCTGGCTAAATCATGCTTTATCATTTTTAAGAAAATTAAAGTTCAGTAATATAATTATGAATAATGTTATTACATTTTGTGTGTTAGATGAGATAGTGAATACCTCTCAATTTGAATAGAGGACTGTATTGCAACTGTGAAATTGTACCTGGTCGGCAAACAGCACCATAATAGTATATCTTCCAGCTCCAGGGGGTGTGTACTTTACAGTGAAAGTATCATTGTCATTCTTAATAATATCAAAGTCAATATCAGCTTCTGCTGGTCCCACAACTCCGGGAGCACACTTAATTCCAATGCTGACATCACCTGTGACCAAAGCAAGTCGACACCATCACTATAAATACTGACAACAAAGGAAAAAAATAGGAATTCACTAATATGTCTATGTTGAAATGGATAAAAAAATAACTCGTACACCAAATCCCTTTTTATTACTCTATATCTTGTTATATAAAATGATTCATATGAATAGAATGGATCAAATGAGATTATAAAGGTTATGAGGCTTTTATCCCCCAGGTAAAACACAATGTACCTTGTCCTGCCTCACTGCAGTCCACGGTGAAGTATGTTGGCTCATTAGCTTTTAGTCCCGTCTTCTCCACACCGGGTCCATAAACTTTAACTTTATTGGGATGACTGCCCTCACCTACAGACACCTACGGAGTTTTAGATAACAGAAAATAAGTTTGTGGCAGAATGTACACATTGGAACATATGACGGATACAACAAGTAACAAAAATAAATCTGTAGATTTATTTATACATATAGTTTTTTTATCCTAACTCACCCTAAAGGGACTGTTGGGGATGTTGACTCCTCCCCATGATATGATGATGGTATGTTTAATTGGTTTTGTTGGCACATAAACACATACATATGTGTTGTCACCATTGTCCTTTATCTTGATGTCAATTGGTGTTCCTTCAGCATCCTATTATGAGCAAAACAGACAAGATGTTTCTATAGTACTAAAAGTATGTTTATTAAACCACATCGATATCACAGTATAGACATATCCACTAACTTAAAACATATTTATTAAACTGCAACGTTTATTGTGTTCAGCACTCCAGGCTTGAGGACTTTTCCACCACGTTGGAAAACTCTGTTATGCCACTAACCTGAGCATATATCTTCAGTTCTGCGGTGCCTGCAGCACGGGCATCAATAGTAAATTCAGCGGGGTGGTCTACTATGCAGCCTGTGGGCTCCAGACCTTGTCCATATGCTTTAACCTAAAATAACAGGCAAAGTTACTGAGAAAGAAACAACCAACCTAAAATGCAAATATAAAAGTAATTCATACAAAAGCTTTCACTCTGTCTACTAGACCCATAGTGCACTTTCCTCCCACAAAGTGAAAACAGAATTCTATTTACTCAGTTAATATTACTACTTATTATTACCACATCCCTATTTCCATCTGATTTGTGTCTTTGTTATTTGAGATTCTTCAATTGGTTTATGAATTGACTGCAAGTTTCAGCAACATAAAACTTTCATCGCCGTTGTGTTGTCAGTTTCTAATTCACATTCAGTTCAGCGTGCTTTAATCTATTTTTTTCCTTTTTATATATAGCATATCATCATTTCAGTCCTTCACTCAATCTTTCTCATTCAGACGCCCTCACATTTCACAAGCTGGCCTCCTTCCCAGTTATTATATCTTCTCTCTTGAGTTGCCTACATCTGTCCATCCATAAGTCAGGTATGTACTCTGAGCTTTTGATGTTTGTAATAGCTTCTCAGTCATATAAGTTATGTTTGGAAAGGAATGATGACTTAGAAACTGAATCTAAAATGGTCAACGTTTCTCTTAAAGGAGTGGAGAGGAGAGAGTGGGGAGGGCAAATATATACTTTTCCCTTCCAGAATGGAATTGTATTTAAATACGTTGTATTTCCCTTTTCATTCTGCCCTGTCCCCACAGCTAAGTAAACATATTCTTTCAACAGATAAAGAAACAGCTGGGTGAAGGATGATATACAACAGATACCAATTAAAGTGGGAGTGAAATTAAGATTATGTATAAGTAGGTGTGGAGTATAGCATGAAAAACTGTGCAAGTAACAGAGATCATAAGAACAGAGAAGGAATAACAGCGTGGAAAAAATAAATGTTCATTAAAAGAATAGTAGAATAAAGGCAGGTAAATATTTACAGCAGGGGTCTCAAACTCGCGGCCCAGGGGCCATTTGCGGCCCTCGGGACACTAGTTTGCGGCCCCCGGTCCTGTGCTCCACCAGGCGTTTTTTTCGTCAGTGGAGTGCTGGATCTGGCACAGAGGGAGTCCTGGCTGACTCCCTCCATGCAAAGAGGAGGGCTCCTGTGACCCGATCGGTCACAGGAGCCAATAGGAACCCGGAAGCGCATGTGATCAGCTTCCAGGTTCCTTCTCCTCTAATGTGCTGCTGAACTCTGCCGGGGGGTAAGTAAAACTCCCCCACCAACCTACCCCCCACGGCCACCAATGCTAATGATTAAAATAAACCCCAATGACCCCACACACCCCAGTGACCCCTCAATACCCCCCCCCAGTGTCCCCAGCTTTCCCCCCCAGCCATAAAATTTACCCCAATTATAATATTTTTAAAAAAAATTACAGATGCCCTAGTAGCCCATAGAGCCGCACATTGCCCCGCAGAACCGCACATTGCCCTACAAAGGTGCTAATTTCCCCACAGATGCAAATCACCCAGCAGAGCTGCATATTACCCCCACAAAGCCGCTGATTGCCCCGTAGGGCCATGTATTGTTTTTAATCTGTTGTTTTCTTGTGGAAAACCTGATGCGGCCCAGCCTCACCCAGACTCTACCTCCAACGGCCCCTGGGTAAATTGAGTTTGAGACCCTTGATTTACAGTAAAACTCTATCATATTCTTTAGATCTAACTGGACAAATATTGCAAACATTGCAAAGTATTATTTATGGAGAACAAGTCTTGCTTAGCTAAGGACATTATCTCAATCACCCATGAACTACAGCTTGTCTAAATTATAATCATAATAAAATAAATTAGATGTTATTTAATGAATGCTTATGGCTTAATATATCACATCTTAATTGGCAGGCGTATTAAATATGTTTCAACCTAGTCTGTATGGTAATTATCATACCTTCTCAGGGAATCCTTTGTTGCTAGCTGGAAGGATGTGAGCAATGAAGGGGCTGTCTTTTATATCTTCATCATCACAAATTACATGAACTGCATACTCTCCAGGCTCAGTGGGCCAATAACGAACATCACAAGAGCCATCACCTTTATCATCACACTCAATCTTTGCCTGGGATGGACCTTCAATAGAGAAACCTAGGAAGAGAAATTGAATAGAACATAAGGTTTTTAACACATAAAAAATGACAGTTCCCGACTTTCATCATTACTTAACCCATGATACCAAAAATCACAACTGTTGTTACTTCAAAATCCCACTTACCAAGAGTCCCAACTTCTGTTCCAATTGCCTCCACAACAAAATCTGCTGATTTACCAACCATGCCAGTCTCCAAGCCAGGTCCCCATGCCCTTACTTTCTGTAGTCCTACTTCTGGACTGACATGGACTTCAAAAGGGCTATGGATAGAAAGAAAAGGAATCAAACATGGATGCATGGTAAAAACACAAATTCAAAGAGAAAAAAGGAAATAGTACAGGAATATGTTAACATAGAAATAGTGAAAAGTCCAAGAAAGACAGAAGGCAGTGGGTGAATGACAGGAAACATGTGTAACAGAGAATATGTAGCTGAAGGACAAAACAAGAAAAACAGAATTCTGTCGGAAAAATTGTACAAGCATCACTTTTCACTATCTGACAATAATTCATTCTGGTATAATTAATTTAATGCATCTGCTCACCTCCTTGGAATGGCATAACCACCCCATGTGATGGTCACTACATATTTTCCTGGTAATACTGGGAAATAATCACATTCATACACACCATCCCCAGCATCACGGACTTTCACTGGCTCCTCCGTACCTTCTACAAGAAAGTGGAAATACAGTAATGTATGAGCAGATATGTCACTGAAAATAATTCTGCTCTGTACGTTTTCTTCTATCCCTATGTGTAATTTTCTCTTAACCTACTATAAAAATCTCCCTTATCTTTGTACACCAGCTTTGACAATCTTCTTCACACAAATGAGGGCCCCCAAAAGGAAGGAGCGAGGAAAAGAGTAATTTGCCATTTTACTTGACAAGCCATACCAATGACATTGCACATGTTGGGTTTTCGGAGCATCGCACAAGCTTTCGCTGTGGACTGATCTGTTTTGGTCTACTCAGCTTCATTAGCTTCAGTAAATATGGCTTCACTGGTATAGTTTCATGAATCCTCTCTTATATAACTAACCTTTCCTAAACAACCTATTTATTATCTACTTTACTTTGTAACCATCCTAATATACTTGCCTCCCCTTCCCTCTTTTCCTGTTAAATTTACCAGCGTACATAAAGCATCTAAAACACAAACCTCCCCTTCTCCTACTAATCTACAACTCAGTATATATATATATATATATATATATATATATATATATATATATGGACTGTGGTTCAGCTCCCTGAAGCATTTATTCAGAGTAAAGACCACTTTTTAAACTATCTATTTCATTTTATTACATTTTAAACTGAATTTCCTTCAGGACCTGTGTGTGTTTATTCTCTATACAGCATCAGGGCAGTTCTTGTCTCATAACCATACCTCTCCATCAACAGCTCCATCAAAATCTCCTGCTATATCCAATACTCACTCTATTAAAAGTCATAATCACTTATACAGCAGATTGTTTTCCCTTATACTTACTGGGCCCTTTCACAGTCACTTTCAGCTCTCCACTTCCTGCACCCTTGGTGAATACTTTGAAATCTGCCACTTCCTTTACACGAACTCCTTTGGGTTGCAGGCCCCGACCAGTGGCCCTGCATGCATTGGGGTTACATGCTAAAAGACAATGACAGAGGCAGAATTAGCTATGCTCAAAGATAACCTCTGTGAATCTAACGGCGGGAATTTTTATTTCATCTCCTAGAAAAGAAGATGTTTAAGGTTGAAGGATTTTTTTTTCACAGCAGCAACATGCCAGTCAATATGAATATACACTTCTGAAGGTATGTTGCATCATTAAACATTAAGATCAACTCTACAGAACATTATTCTTAAACATCTTTTTTCAAATAAAAATATCCCCTGAATATAGAAGGCGTTTTATTGGGCGCTTTCTTCGGTTTACTTCCATTGTAAATAGAATTCCATTCCGGAAGCCTCTCCAGATTACCAGAAAGGCTCTTCCATTGTAAATACAATTCCATTCCGGAAGCCTCTCCAGTTTACCAGAAAGGCTCTTCCATTGTAAATACAATTCCATTCCGGAAGCCTCTCCAGATTACCAGAAAGGCTCTTCCATTGTAAATACAATTCCATACCGGAAGCCTCTCCAGATTACCAGAAAGGCTCTTCCATTGTAAATACAATTCCATTCCAGAAGCCTCTCCAGATTACCAGAAAGGCTCTTCCATTGTAAATTCAATTCCATTCCGGAAGCCTCTCCAGATTACCAGAAAGGCTCTTCCATTGTAAATACAATTCCATTCCGGAAGTCTCTCCAGATTACCAGAAAGGCTCTTCCATTGTAAATACAATTCCATTCCGGAAGCCTCTCCAGATTACCAGAAAGGCTCCTCTGCAAGGTAGAAGCTAGGCACAGCTTTTGTTTTCAGCAACAGCCTGCACATGCACAGTGCAAAAAAGTAATATACTTGCACTAGAGACAATAGCCATGCTCTAAAGAAAGCCACGTGCAAAAGCAAGTATCCGACATAGCAGCAGCAACAGTTACTAACTAGCCATTTCTTATAACATTTTTTAATGTCTACAAAATATTAATCTAACCACCTGCCACTAAGGGTTGGCAGGGCAATACAGAATTTAGAAACTTGCATGTACTTTACTTATTGCACCATTTCATATATGTCCCTTATTCATATACAAGAATAAAAATATACAAACTCTAACATAGCCATTATTTATGATCACACCAGTCAGATGATAAATTAATTCCCCCCCCCATTTAATCCAATCTATTTATTAATTTCAATTCAAAAAGACTGCTCGCGCTGAAATGTTTAATGAACTGCTGCTGCATTTATTTCAACCTATAATGGGAGTAAAGGCCTAAATATTACAACTAATGCACTCTTTCAATGGTTTAAACTTGTTTACACTTAAAGGCAAGCCATGCTTAGTAAGCACCTGGTAACACAGGGGCCTTTAAATTTGCCAGTAAGCAAGCGGGAACTGGTGATTATCAACACAATGTAAACAATAAATAGAGTTCCGTGATCCATGGTCTCAAACAGGGAATGCTGTGCTCAGGCTCTGCTTATCACTCTGTGCAGGTTGTGTTCAGTCTACATCTACTCATGCTTGGTAGGCCATGCACAGGCCATACTAACTTGACTTGCGTGGTTTGGGTTTTGGTGGAGGAGGGGGGGCCACTTTCTTGGCTTTATCAGGTGGTGGGGTGACAATGGCCTGGGGGGTGATCTGCAGGGGAGGGGTGCTGGGAGCCTGAGGCAACACAACAACTGAGGGTGAAAGCAGAAAAACACAGGGAAATAAGGTTAAATAAAGCAGAGTTGTGCACTAAGTTATGAGACAGACATGGAAATTCATTAACAGGGTCAATTTTTATAAAGGTTTAATAACCCCTAGCAACCAATAAGTAATTGGCTTTCATAATACTAGTTCTCTTATACAAGTGAATACTATTAGCTGATTGTTTGCTATGGGTTACTAAACAGCTTGAAATATTAACCCTGTTGATTACTTTCCCTTGAGAATGTGTTACATAGAAGCTATTTCACACCTGTAGTAGTAGGACAAGCAGAGGTAAATGTAGAGTGTGTTGCAGGGTACCTTGGCTAATATATGAAGACAAGTACTACCAATCCATAAATACCGGTAAGTTATTAATTTATAAACTGAGATTGTGTGATAGAATGTAAGTAATAATTTTACATGTAAAATATACAAGTGTCTGTTACCATTCCACCAATATATATCTGAGCATAAAGATACTAAAGCCATATTGATACTAAATCATAAGACTGCATGTTACAAATACATTAACATATTGCGCATTCAAATGACAAATCTGCTGTGAGACTCAGCACAACACAACATTAACATATTAACACGGAGATTCTGGTACATGTAGGCTGACATTATCAGTGGTTATTCTATTTGTTAATGCACAAGGAGACAAACTGGTAGTATGTGCTGAATTAAGAAACACACAGAACATCAGGATTCATAAACATTATAGGTTATTTTTAACAGTTGTAAAGTACAGATTGTGGTACAAACTAACTTCTGCTACATAAAGAAAAAAATGCCTGTTACACCAACATATGGTAATTCAAACCCTAATGAAACCAGGTAATACACAAATGAAGCATTTGGACAGGCTTGGTACCTTTTAAATTCCTTGGCTAGAGAGCTGTAATATAAGCTGATCATTTAACAGACAAATATTTGCATGTTGTGTAGAGTTATTTTGTTGCTTTATAAATTTCATTACAATCAGGCAACAATATTCAAAATACAAGGGTTAGAGACCGATTCTAATGGCTACTTGATCTATAACAGATAGATAGATAGATAGATAGATAGATAGATAGATAGATAGATAGATAGATAG
>WMED01005481.1:0-19473 GCA_019650415.1 Pipa parva
CTGCAATAATGCATCCCCCTCCTGCAATAATGCATCCCCCTCCTGCAATAGTGCATCTCCCTCCTGCAATAGTATTGCAGATACGGTGGCCATAATCAAGAAGTAAGGGAAACAGAGAAAACCCACTTTTTTTGTATTTTGTTCTTTTTTATATAGCGCTACTATATTACAAAGCGCTTTACAGAGGTTCGTCATTCACTTCAGTCCCTGGTCCGTGAAGCTACAATCTACAATTACACACATTACAATTCAGTCACACACACACACATGCATTTTTGGATTGTGGGAGAAAACCGGAGTGCCCGGAGGAAACCCACGCAAGTGCGGGGAGAACATACAATTCTACTAAAGTATATCACTTGCAATGACAAATTTTTACATATTAAAGTCATAGAATGTTTAAGTCTCACTGACAAGCATTACATTGCTCAATAGGATACTATCATTCAAACTATGCATTTACTTGGTCCTTTCACTAAATCCTCTCATGACTCAAGTTCTTTTATTTGGTTGGCTGTGGAACTAAACTAAGTTATACATGTCACTGTAAAGACTGCAATGAGCATCTGAAATGTTATGATAGGGAATATTTCCTATAAAAAGAAGAAAATTATTGAACTATATCCAAATACTTTAAGCACCATGAAGAAAGATATAGATATATATATATATATATATATATATATATATATATATATATATATATATATATATACACACACACACATTTTTTGTGCACATTTTAAATCTATTGTTCAATAAGGAGTCATATTATTCTGTACTCCAACAGTGAGATAATGAGCAATGCATTAACTGTCACCGTGCAGTCATGTGGTCTCACAATGGCTATTATTTATAAAGAATGTGATAAGCATTTGCAGCCAATCCTATATTGTTTTAATGTATTGACTTGATTACCTACAATGAGAAAAGGATTTAAATATCCAGCAAAAAAATAATATATGCTAATCAGAGCATTATTAATATTACTGCTACTACAGGGAAAACAGACTTGGATTATCAGTGACTAATTAGTAGAAATGATTTATCGATGCTGACACACACTTTTGCCTTCTGGACCGGTGCCCTGAATGGGCCACCCAATTGTTTAGCTTTCCACATTTGTATTCTTTAAAATGACATGAAATCTCAGTATAATCCATGATAGAATATTATAACAAGAGAATAGCAAAGTTTCATGGGCTTAGAAGCTTTATGGACATTGTCATTGGAAAGAGTGGAATAAATGCATGTTTATATACACATGCGCTATCACACAGGTGCACACACATATAAACTCATGATTACAATATATCTGTTTATTGTGTCGCTATCACATTAGTATCTTTCTGCTTTCTACATTAACAATAAAAGATTCACATGCGCATTCAGAGAGGCATACTGTCTAACAATTTTATGGGGGCAGAGCAATCCCTGGAAAAAAAGGGAAATTTATATGTAAAATAGAAATATAATCTGATTACATTTTAATTAATAACAGTTTAATTTAATAGTAGATAAATCTTACATAATATTTATACATTACGCTACTATTCTACTGTGAATTTTATATGCAGCCCTCTAAACTGCAGTGGTGCCTTATGGGAAACCTAATATGGTCACTAATCTGACTATAGTATTATTTGACTTCCAAATAATATTATCTGAGCATTGTATCTCCAGCAAAAAGTTTATTTGTGATCTCTGAATTTCTCGACAAATGAGATTAAATTAAATTACTTTCATTTAAAAAAGGTCAATAAAACCCTCTACAGCTAAATGGTATGGTTGTTACATCTGTTGGTCACAGCTTGTATCAAGTAGGATTTTGGTTCATAACCCCTCATGTTAGAGCAATGTGCCAATATAAACATTTATCAGTGTCAAAATAATGTACAATGATACATTCTTGTAATGAAATGTAAATGATGTCATGCTGATGTGTCCGTATACCTGTCCGGAATCCCATGACACACCACATTGTTTACAGATGTGCACACAGACTTGGGAAAACCTCCATAACCAAGTGGAGAAGGATATGCATTCCGACTGATGATATTCTCATGAACAAATTCATCTATCGCTTCAGTTGTCATGCCAACCTACAGCAGGAAGGAACAATAAATCGTTACTATAGATTCAGTAGATAGTTTGAATCACAAGTGCTGTTCAGTGTGCAATTCAATCACGTTGGCTTGATTGCAATCTGCTGCAGGTAATTTGGAAACA
Organism: Pipa parva; assembly: GCA_019650415.1. NCBI lineage: Eukaryota > Metazoa > Chordata > Amphibia > Anura > Pipidae > Pipa > Pipa parva. Next base: position 2,230 of record WMED01005481.1, read on the forward strand.
AAATAACTGCCACTTAATTATTATATTATTTTGTTTTGACACAAGAGCCATAGCAAAACAATAATGGATAGATGATTTTCTTGCCACAAACCACAGTTGTGAAAGAAATCTGCATTATGATTTGGAATTAAGCTACAAAGGGGACAACGGGCTTGTGTTGGGGGAATTATATTGTGAGCTTTTTACCTTTAAACTCGCTCCAGCCATAAGCAAAATATGACGAGCTAGTTGACAAGCCTGATGAAGCCCTTGAATCTGATCTTCGTTCTTAATTTCAATGTAGTCTCCCCAGTCGGGCACAGTGCCTGTCGTCACATAGTCTGGCTTCATTATGTGCTTGAAGGAAGAGGATTGGAAAAGAAGATCAGAAAAAGAAGCAGGACAATGGGATCATTTTCTCAGATAGTTCCTCTTGCTTCATGGCAAGCTGCCCTTTTAGTTCTATGAACGACCTTCATAAGCCACCAAGCAAACCCCTTAAGGCTGCGCCAGTATCCTTTCGACTGCCCTTTTGAACTTAACACTGCTTGTTGCAACTAACTTACCACATATTTCCCAATAATATAGTAGCACGGAATAATAAAATATTAGTCGGGAAAATAAAAATCAAATATATTTCAAAGTTCTTTTTAAAAGCAGAACTAACTTATCAACTTTAGGGAAAAAGTTATTAAATTCGAAAAAAAAAAAAAGTTATAGGAGTCCAAAAACTGAGAAAGGGTAACCATGCCCGAAACATGTTATGGGAATGAAATAAACTGTAGCTCTGCTATATTACTACTTTTGCACCTAGTAATTCTTCCTGCAATACGTGTCAGACAGAACACATTAAAGAAAGGTGACTAATCACAGTATCTTACTATAGATACTAGCCATACAAATAAATATATATATATATATATATATATATATATATTAGTGTATGTGACTATATATATATATATAAGGTGAACTTGATAAAGGTTCTAATAAGAGCCAAAATGTTGGTGTATGGTATTATGTTATGCTGGTCTATATATTCAGATTTTTCCACACATTTCGACTTATTTAGAACATATCTTCTTTAAAGCAGATTGCATAGATAGACAGACACACATAAGTGCTTCTTTCCTTTATAACAATAGCTGACTACTAACTAACTAAATAGGGAATATCTGTAAGTATGTGTACCTGTGAAATCACGCTGTTGATGCATGAATGACTTAATCTCGTACAGTGTAAAAGTAGAAATTTTCTTTGAATCAATTGGTAAAATAAAGGACTATTGTCTTGTCTTCCCCCAGATGTGATCCTTTTTTTGTCATTCACACCAGTGAGAAGTTAGCTACATCTGGGTTCAAACATCAGCGCCATAAAGCTCTCAAACTGTGGGGCTCAATACAAGTGGCTAATTTGCACACTTCTTTACAGTATGGAACAGTCAACTGAGGACTACCTTTGTCTCAGCAGAGAAGCACTCTAATTATACAGACTTTCAACTTACAATAGCAATACTGCTATTTTGTGGTCAAAGCAATGCAATGCCTTAGTGGGAGCATTAGCTCCTAGGTGTGGCCACAGAGCAGTTCTGGCCATTTAAATAGGACCCATGCACAAAGTCAATGCAATGTAAGTATAGCTAGATTCAGTGACGTCCCCAAACATTAGAGCAGATAGAGGGAACGTCCACTGACTGCACAGGACTTGGAAAATGCTCCATTCATTTACATGGATTTTAGTTGTTCACACTTTTTACTGGCATTTAGTCATGTGACCAGCATAATGCTTTTGCTTCAGAAAGTAAATAAAGACCATATTTATTAAAGAAGGAAGCCGCTATGTTTCACAGTTCTTCTCATGGGTTTTTTTTGTTTTTGTTTTCCTTGTCATCTTGTGCTGCTGGCGTCTTTCAAAGGGCAAAAACAAGAAAGGATAAAACTGGAAAAGAAAACGGGCAAATCTGCAGCCTTTGTATTGGAAAAAACATGGATAAATCTAGAAGCACCAAAAAAATCTGTTGTTACTAAGTAAGCAGTGTTTTATTGTTTGTATTGACAGGGAAACATTTGTCAGAATAAAAAGTGGTTTAATTATGTTTAAAGCTAACATGGATTACTGCGTAAAGTGATGTCGTTTTGGGGAACAAAAATTATTCACTTTATTTTTCAAAAATTTGCAGTTGCTATTGGTGCTGGTTGTGGTGGGAGCCATGTTTCCCAGCACTACATATAGATATGATAGCTAGACAGATAGACATATAGAGCAGACGTGCAGGAGGTGATAACTGTCGCGTATAGGTGTGAATTCATCAGCTAAAGACAGTCGCAATAGACTGCTACTGTCGCAGTTGCGTCTTTATAATGAGAATATTGTCGCAGTCGTGACTTTATCATGGGAAAATTGTAACAGTCGCAACTTTAAAAATTGTCACGGTCGTGGATCTGCTATGGGAATCCGCTGTTTGAGAATTCAACAAACAAATTCTCACTTTAGTGAATAACCCCCTCAATCTTTCTCGAAGGCTGTATTCATTACATCACTACTGACATGAATAGATTTCAGCAGAGGAAGAAGAAAGATAATAAAATGGATGAAAACGTATTACCTGGCTGAAAATGAAAACATAATTTTAACCTGTATAAACAAATGGAATTATACAATAATGGATTATTTACATGATGATGGCATCCCTTTAATCTTTAATTGCCTTTGCATACCCCCTTGTCAGTTGTTAGCCTATCTCTCTCTCTCTTTGCAACATGCTACATCAAATTTTATTAAACATAAATTTAAATGAAAAAAAAAAAAACAGAAATGCATCACTTTCCTTTCCCCCCGTCTAAAGCAAATTCAAACAACTTTTAACAACTGTAAATGGAGTGAAACTTTTCCAAAGTAGGACTCGTGTGTACCAGGCTCAACAGTAAAGCATAGAATAACTACTACAACCAGCAGCGCACATGAAGACTGTATTATTATCTCAAGCCGGCTGGGAATTCTTTCAGCAAAAAAATATGGTATTATCAATAATACAAAACTTATTACAGCACATTGAGTTTTCTTTAATGGAAACGACATCAGATTCGCAACAGTCAGCCTGATGGAAAGACGCAAACACACAGGGAACATTTAATGATTAAAAAAAAAAATAATAATAAATTTCATTTTCAAACATTACAGAACATTTTGTGATTTAGCCACTTCCCTGGAGTTGATGTTCTTCCCCCCTGTGCATTCATTATTTGACAGATTGCCTGTAACCATAAAACTGGCAGCTTTGCTCACCTATAGACTGATTGGCTATTCTTCATGACACTGTCTCCCTGAGAGCAGGGAACGTGCAAGCCGTTGTTTAGAATTTAAATCCCAGGCCAGGTAACAAGACTAGGAATAGAGCTCCTGGCTGTCAGTGGATAAATATACTTGATCAGCAGTGCAGTCAACCTTTATATTGACTGGGAAAAGAATCAGATAAGAGAAATTACAGTACCTCGGGAACTGGATGAGCCGGAGAAACTGTACCTGGCCAAACTATACTATAAGCAGTGCTCCTTTGTCTCCAGAAAAAGAAACATCTTCTTTGTTGAATGCTTAACTGCCTGTGTAAGGAGATATGATTGACTGCTGAAGGGAAAACTCTATGACAGCCAGTCAAAGAACCTGCAAGGAGAAAAGTGAAAAGAAAAATATCAGTTAATAAATCCTTTCTTTTCTGAGACATCATCAAGATAATCTGTTTAATGCACTCATCATTCATTAACAGGACTTTTAGTGTGGGTAAAAAAAAACGGAGTTTTTTTTTACCTTTATGAAAACTTGTATTGTACAGAGTACTGCGAAGCTAGGACAATGTGTCACAAGTACATCATTTGAGTGGCACATTTGAAAAGCAAAAGTATCAATGGGAAACGAGTGGCTCAAAACACGTATCAACTTCCAACATGCCTTGAAATAGCAGTTCAATGAGATACGCAATGCGCTTCCCACATACTGAGAACCTGTGTATCCTAATGTCTTATGAAGTGCTTTGAGGGGTTGTGTTCATGTTTTGGTTTTGTAAACTATGCATGCAGGACACATGGTGGAAACCTCTATAACATGATTCAGCCATGCACTGCCTTTAGTTATTTACTACTGAATGGCAGGAAAGCATGGATTGTTTTAAGAACTTACTGCACAGCCTTAGGGTGAGAGGCGCACTGTGTGAATGCCAAGTAGAGCACCCCACTTACTCGTCAGCAGTGTTGTAGCTACTTTCCTCTGTGGAGCTCTCCACATAATCTTATAACTCTACAGGCTGTTGGATGTAGCAACTCCCCCCTCACAAACAGCGCCCTTTGCAACTGCACAGGTTGCACAATCCAAAGGCCAACCCTGCTGCTCAGTTTGGATAGCAGAGATGGAACACCATAACCTTAAAACCCTTTAATAAAAAAAAAATAGCTGCAAGAATTATGCATAGGCATTATCACAAGCAAGTTATTTAATCCAGCTCTCATCAGAGGTTTCATCACCACTAAATGTAATTATAATCAGCGTAAGACACGATGGGCCATTGGATAAAGTACACTAGAGAGACCGGAGAAGATTCAATGCAGAAAAAGTTCATGCAGATCATTCTTACTTGGCAGCATTATGTAAAGAGTTCTTGGGAAAAGTCTGCTGTATTGTGGGCACATGCATTTCAGTGTTTTTACTCACTAATAAGGGAAGTGTGGAGAACTTGCTTGGTAAAACAAGTATTCTGAACCAAAGTCTATTTATATTAATTTTCACTCCAATGCATTGCTGTGGTATAAACCATAAATATTATTAAAATGGTGATATAGCATGGTTAGTCAGGTACGTCAAACTCATTTTCCAGGTATTCATAGTTTTAGTTCATGGAAAAACATCCACATCTTATCTCTACATGGACCAGGAAACCATTGGCTCTCATAATAGTTATGGAATAATTCTGAGAAAATACAGGGTATCTTCGTATCAGCCTGCTATGTAGCCTGGAACCCATGATGGATGCCAGCAATAAATCCCACCATTACCGGACTAGGAAAACCTGAACTGAAATCAGGCCTTTCTCTTGAGTCTGCAACCACAACTCTGTGTCCATGCAGAAATGTATCTTACAGAATACAACCAAATGTGTATAAACTCACCTTCTTTATATGTTCCTTTCATCTCTTCCTTTACCCTTTATTAAATTGCACCTGTCACCTCAAAACTCTAATACTAATTTAGGTTGGACTAATGAAATAAACGTTTTGTAAATATATATGTTTTTTTTTAAAAATGTACCTTTATACAGCGTTTCTCTCTGTCATCTTCCCTGTCAGCCTGACTTTTCTTTCCCAAGATGGGTGGGTGGGGTATAATGATAATTGACATTATAGCTCCTCCAATCAGATCCCATAAATCACAATCCAGCAGGAATCTGATTGGAGGAGCTATAATGTCAATCATCATTTAGCCCTGCCGACCTGACTCGGGAAAGAAAAGTCAGGCTGACAGGGAAGATGACAGAGAGAAACGCTGTATAAAGGCACATTTTTTAAAAATACATATATATAAAATGTTTACAAAAACATTTATTTCATTAGTAGAACCTAAATTGGTAGTAGTTTTGAAATGACAGGGGTGCACTTTAAATTCTCAACCCCCAGGCTTACCCATAAAGAGATACTATTTCCAGAATTGAAAGGACTTTTGACTAAACCTAAGCAATGAATCCTTTGAATACTAGTTGGACCAATGTGAGCAAATTGATCTTAAAGCAACTGCATTCACCCTTTAATGCTTGTGTGATACGTTTTCCTTATTTTTATAGCGAAAAACTTAGCTTTCTGACTCATTTCTCATCTCAAGACCCAAGCAAGCTGGAAAAAAAAAAACGCCTTTTTCTGAAATGCTTACATTTCTATTATTTATATTCACAGCACTACTAGTTGGAGAGACACAAGTCATTGTGATTCAATTCTTTCTCTCCCAGCAAATATATTTATTTGGGCTAATCAGGCAAATCACTTACAAGCAATGCATTATATCTCCCCTTCACAAAGACTGGTTAGGCAATGAAAAGATTGCAGTACATTTACAAAGCTCTTGCCTGATGGAAGAAAGAAGGTTAAAAGCTTTCACAAACATTAAATCAAAAGGTGAAAGGTGTTAAAGTTTCTTGCTTTAAAAGTTTTGGTCCATATTCCAGATATCTGTTTATACTGAACTTCGATTGCTTTTTATGGAGGGTATTTGCCACCCCAAAATGTTGTGTCTCACATTTCCACATTAATAAATGTGGGTTCCCCTTGACAGTATCCAGTTGTGCATCGTTTCTGCATAGTTCATGTCCGGCCTGGTTAGGAGACCTCATAATAAACCTACTACTGGCGCAATATTTTCCTGGATGACATCATCAATGCTAAAACAAGGGCATCCAATATAAATGGCAGGTTTTGGGGCATATTTATTAAAGTACATTTATTGCATTGTGGCGAATTCTAACACAATTTGGCAACCGGTTAGTATTTCCACTCCATTTTGAGTCTATTTGCCGCAAATGCAACAACTGTTTGAGTATTCTTCATGTGTCGAAGTGACACTTTGCCAAGGTGTAACGGCATGAATACGTGGATCTGTCTTTGCTAAATAAAAAAGGCAAATTGAGGTGCTTATGTACCCGTTAGTGTTCTGGTAACATTTTAATCATAAGGCTTTCAAAATGGGGAGACTTTATTAGAAATGCAACATCAATATCTTATAACACAAAAGATATCTATCAAGTAGCTAAACCACAAATAAATTGGTCAACTATTAAAACAGGAATGGCCAATTGGCGGAAACATTTCCCGAATCTAACCTTATCGCAGATAACGCAAGCTACTACATATTCAGACAAAGCCCTTACATCAAGCATGTATCATGACCTAACATTTAAGACTCTCCACTGGACGTATCTGACACCACAAAAAAGATATCAGTTGGGACTACTGCCAACCTCAAATTGCCTAAACTGCCAAGAACCAGCAACAGATCTATTCCATAGTCTCTGGAGTTGTTCAAAGATCCAACCAATTTGGAATGAAATAAAAGAATATTGTCATAATAAGCTAGCTCTACCAGTAGAAAATACACCAGAATGGGCAATATTCAGGATATTAAATAACACACAAAATAAAAAATTCAAAACACGTGAAAAATATTTACTCATTAAATTAGCAGCGGCTACCAGAAAAGCCATACTTACACATTGGATCCAGCCTCAACCACCACTGGCGGAAATGATACATACACGAGTTAAATTTCTGGTTAAAATGGACTGGCTTAACACATTAACAAAAAAAAGAAGACTTGGCTAACTCTTTCTTCTCTATATGGCAACAATACATAAAGAATCTCCCAAATATTATTAAAGAGCAATTGAAAGCTCAATTTCAATATACGGCCTGGTATAACACACAAATGCTGCACGGCCACACACCAATAAATTAAAACTAAAGTAAAATGATATTGGTTGGTACGAGCCCACGGGGGTGGAGCAACCTCAACCTCAAAACAAAAACTAGCAAGTTGTTTCATGTCAACTGTTAGATCATTTATTCTAGAAAATACAGTTATAGAGTTAAACGAAACAATGTTTAAGAAAAACTGAAAATAACAATGTTTTACTTATCAATGTGAATGCTGTACATAGTTACGGAGTAAATGATAATGGTAATGTATGTTTTACCTGTGCAAATTGTCGCAATAAAGAATTGAAGTTAAAAAAATAAAAATGAAAAGCCAGTGCCAGTGCATTTTAAATTATCAACAAAACTCAAAATTCCACTGACTGATGATGGGAATTCATTCACCAAACTGGATGTACCTGGGCCATACATAATCCATATACTCAAGAAAAAAGCCTGCGGCGTCATATACTGAAATAATGACTTATTATTACATGAAAGTAAAGCAACTGTATGTAATTTAACTGGGTGAGGTAAGTAATTAAAGTAATTTAATGAAGTCTGATTCACACTGGAGATGTAGTTGAAGTACATCCAATTCTCACAGTTTTTAAAACAAATCCATAAGAATGAATGGAGGTGTGAGAGCTGGGCTGACTATTTGTAAAGTACCAAAGGTTCAGTTTATCACAACTCAATCAGAAGCTCATAGACAGTATTGTAGCTTATTGGTCGGAATGCATGCAGTTTTATGTTGTATGGGTTTCTTCTAGATAATCCAATTACCTCATAAAGCCCAGAAACATACTAGATTAAATAATGTTTGACTAAACTGACCCTATTCTATGTGTGATTGTCATAAAGAACAATGTACCAAACACAGAAGCAATAGAGTGTGCAGTAAATATTTGGAGGGACTAGGGGATTCGGATGTCAATGGCAGGAAGATGGAAGGTCAGGGAAAATACGTTTAAAATAAATTTCTGGTAGCAGAACAATTTGAAAATGATGGAATTCTAAAATTCAAAAACGAAACACAAAAGTACTATTTGTTTCGGAAAAGAAATCAAAATGTAAAGTTTTGGGCTAGAAACGCTGTAGAATAATGTCTTGGAATTTGTATAATCCAGCAGTGGACAACATCAGTATGACCTAAAACTACTAGCCATTCTGAGAACATGGAAATGTAACTGCCATTCTACTGGAACATGTCAGTTAGAAAAGTGGGTAGAAATTTTATGCTCACCAGTAAAAACACAATGTTAGTGTCAAAAATGCCTACTTTCACCGGTGAAAGTAACAAAAATGTAAAATGTGTTAGTGGTGAAATGCTAAGGTAAACACTGACGCACCCATTCTGTACTAATGTCAACAATTTTACAAAATTGTTAGTCTTACACTTATTTGCCATTTTCCCCTCTACTATTAAATAGATAAAGGAACAGTCATAACTGAATGGTCCTTTCTATACCTCCTTGCACACATAAAGTAACAAAGAAATAATAATCTGGATGCTATCACTATGAAGGTGTTACCCCTCTAGTGATCAGACCAGTAAACATACACATACAACTGCATTAATCTGTTTACAGTTCAAGAACGCCCAAGCCTTCAGCATATCTGTAAATAAACCTAATGTTTTTGATCACACCTCACATAATCATACAGATCTTTCTGTTCCAAGCATTCAAACAAATTTAAATATTTCACAACAAGCATATTTGAAATGAACTTCTGTTGGGGCCCATTACAAAATACTTGGAAGTTTTTGTAGAAAATATTGACAAGGAAACTGTAACATGGCACTATCACAAAATCATGAATAAGTCTATTCTTCTGCTGAGAGATTTCCGTGACATCATAGACAACAAGAGTGGTTTTCATGTCTGGCATTTGTAGTGCTGAAATAATGTACTTGATGTATATTGCTTTGTGTATCATTACTTTCTGAAAGCTCTTCGTCAGGACTCAGCACAAACCCCATCGCTTTGAAGCTTTCCCTATCCAAGCTTTCCAAATATTCCAGTTTTTTAGATAAGATCAACTTAGGGTCACCATCATTAGATTATTTCCTATTTACTCATGAGAATAAAGAAAAAAACACCCACATGAGTAAATCCATGGACCAGGGCATCACATGGCGACCTAGTCTACCCTTCAATATGAAAAATAGTTTAAATGTTAGGCAGTATCTGGTGTCTTAAAATAGAGCATGGGGTCAGAGGTGCTAAAAGGAAGTGTGCAGGAAGTGGAGGAGAAGTATAGTGGGGAATAAAGACAACTGAAACTTGAGACAAGAACCATACATGCATACTATATTGTAATTTATTTATTTATAATTAGATGAGCATCAACAAAAATGTTAAGTCAGGTTCCCAATTTAATTTAAATTAGTATAATTTTTCTTCTAGTTCTATGAGACAATTTTTATTCTATGTAACCCTAAGGGTATAAAAATCCTTGGAAACTTGGAAAAGATAGGAAAACTGACGGGGAACAAAGAAATAAAAAGAAGATGCAACATATCCCTTGGGTCTGTATGAAAAGGACCATTAAAACATAAAAATAAAGGATAGCTTACATTTTTCAGTGGCGGAAGAAGAGAGAGAGTAACTGAAATAAAAGATAATTAAAATGATGGTACCAAAAATATTTTATGGATCCTGTAGGCAGACTGAATTGTTGCTGTAGTTTTTGTGACTGTGCAGTTTTCAGAAAATTAATTATTCTGTGAAAAAAGTGTTTTATTTCAGGTACTATGCAAAATGATCCTACAAAAACGCTCCGGATCATGATGAAGAAAACGAAACGTTTCAGATATTGATGTACTGTATGACTCCTTTTTAAAGATATCATGTTCTCAGTCATAAAGGGAGATATTTATATGAATCGAATAAAGTTTTCTCCTCGCATATCGACATACATTTAAGTCAGGGGTTGGGAACCTATGGCTCTCGAGCCAGATGTGGCTCTTTTGATGGCTACATCTGGCTCTTTGACTGTAACGAGTGGTGCTCACATGCAATCACCACTCGTTACAGTCTGCTGGCTGATCGCCGGCATGCGGTATAGAGACAAAGCTCTCTCAGTGCTACCGGGTTACTAACCAATCTGGAGCTCCTGATGTCACCTATGTGACATCACATATGACGTCAGTGGCTCCGGATTCAAAAGGGCTGAGCAGAGCCGCACTATATGGCTCTCTCAGCCAAAAAGGTTGCCGACCCCTGCTTTAAGTAGATCAAAAATATTGGTATCTGCAATATTTATATTTATTACTCCCTTTCTGACTTTTTTTTTTTGCTGAAAAGTGTTCGCCTGGTTGAGGGTGTCAAAAACACATTATTCACCGTCGAAAAGATCAGTGATATCGATGGAAAAGGAGCTCCACTGAAAGTAATGTAACGTATAGTGGTATTAATGCATCGATATTTATAAATATTGATACATTTTATTTGGCGTTACATAAATTGCGGGAAATTGAAAATGCAGCAACACACAAAATATGGAGATAACGTGGCAAAAAACAGTGAAATGGACTGAACTGGAGATAGGTCGAAATGACCTTAATACATTTCCCCTAGAGTGAGAAAGGGCTTGTGAAGAAAGATAGATAAAAAGATTGTCAGGTTAAACACCCCACCAAGCAAGTACAAAAGTCAGCCTCTCAATTCCTCATTTTCCATAGTAATGCTACAAATTATTTCCAGGCAAGAATAGAACTAGTAAGGAACAAAATCAGAACATAAAAAAAGAAGCAATAAAGTGGTGGGTGAGTCTAAAGAAAGAAGTTGTTGACAGGACAGGTAAGGGGGTTAAGCACTGCGCAAACAGGAGCAATCAGCTGGGGGAGAAAAAAATGACAGAGGAACCACAGAAACATTGGTTTACAAGACACGTGGAATATATAAACGTGCATATGTAGGTATTTGCTAAGAAAGTTTTAGCAATGTCATAAAACAATGGAAAAGCCTACAGGGGTTAAAATTAGAAATAAAAAAAAAACAGGATATAAATTTGAGGGGTGGTATTACTTTGGCTATTGCAATGGGCAATTTAGTATTTGTATTGAACTGCCCAGCATCCAACAACAAGATAAAATTTAACATGAAAGTGACTACCTTCTGCTTTATGGGTACAATCCAGCCAGTGGACAAATAAAAGAATTCAGTAGGGCAATTGGATGAAAACAAAAGCAAGTTTATTCTATTGACAGATGTCGATTACATCAAAGACATTTTTGTAGGTGACCCATACCTGTTTCATCTGTGCGTTTAGGATAGACGATGTCTTTACGCAATTGTAATCATCATCTAACATGCAAGGGTTTTTGAAGATCATTGAAAGGATAGTGTCACGAGTATCAAAATTACCAGCTCCGAGAGAACAACAGCTCATTCATATTGGGAAGGCCTGCGCTGCAGTGCTGGTCACGCCATCTCCCAAGAATGACTACCAGGGGTTAATCGCTCACGCAGCAAAATAAAATACAGAGAACTGTGTATCATTATGGAAACACTGAAAGGCCATTCCCTAATTCTCAAGCTTTGTTGCATGGCTAATGTTGAAAAACTACAATTCATAAATGTTTTGCCTTAAACAACAATGTCCATTTAGACAAGAACACAATTAGACACGTTTTAAAGGTTACACTAACTCCACACTAATCAAACTGATTACCCAGTAAGGAGACAGCACATGCTTCCAAACCATCAAGCTTATGGAACCACACCCACTGTATTGTAGATTACTCAGCACTGGGATACCTCCATCCTTCACTTGCCAGATTAGCAGGTCTCATGACTGCAACTTGATGTTTGGTTTTTAATCAGGTAAATTTAAAGAGGGAAAAACACACACAGGCTAGAAACCAAATCTGTGCCATAGCTTTGTGCTAACCCCATACATTGTTCAAAGGCCAGTCCCAGAGCCTTGTACTAAACAAAAGCCCCGGTGTTTATTTTTCCCTGTTTTATAACAGTGACCTCACACCTTGGAGCAAATGTGTAGTTATGTTTCACAAATCAAAGCTTTGTACTAACACAGATTCAACTTTTACAACTGCAAATTAAAACCAAATTTATCTCTTCCAGAAAGCGAATTGAGTATTGTGGTAGGTGGCATGCCAATGTAAGCACCACAGAGCATGTCAAGAAAACCACTTCAAGATCCACAAGAAAACCTATCTGGGAGCAGATACCAATGCCTGTCAACTGCTCATAAAATACTGTAATAGCCAAAGAATATGTAATATCCCAAACTCTCACAAGAAAAAAAAGAAGCCTTGCTTGCACTTTGCTTTAAGAATATTGATTTCATTTTTTTTTGTTTTATAAGTGGCACCTGGAGGTTGATGTTGATGGTATCAGAGTGCAGATCATTTGATATGATTATATATATTTATATATTGATTACTTGCCCTTGCTGAAGCCTACAGCTCTCAGTACAGGTGACTTTACCTAAAATATTAAGTAATAATGTTGCAAGTAAAAAAAAATTTTTATCATTGATTATTAGCACAACATGCTTTTTATTGAGTGAATACATAATTCTATACAAGGACTGGCATAAATCACCCTTTAGATTTTAATGTGACGCTCACATTCAATACCTGTATTACCTCTCAGGAATGTGTCTCACCTTACTACTCCGGCATTGTGATTCTGTTGTGGTGGACACGTAATTCTGATGTGGTTCCTTCACAGTTGCGTAATTCTGATGCGGTTTCATTATGGTTGCATAATGTGCAGCATCAGTTCTGTCATGGTCGCATTCTCAGCATTTCCCCTTTATAAGGCACCCAGTTTGGCTTTCCTGTGACCGATTATAGAACCTAGTTTGTAGTTCTTTTGTGCAATCCTGTTCTTAGTACTGTTCTTCTGTGTATGACCTCGGCCCGTTTTGTTGACCTTCCTTGCCTTTTGCCTGCCTTGACCTTTACTACAAATTTGACCATGCTAATTGCCTCACACATCAACCTTCAGTTTTGTATTATGACGACAATACTTGCTATAACCCCTCCACCAGTGGACAGCTACCCCAGGGACTGTGACTTGGGTTACTTAGACTCCGCACCCTGGAAATAGCCTGCGCCAAGTTCACTGTGGATCTCTGCTGCAATCTCCTTCTCCACTCTATCCTCACCTGACCCGGCCTTATATTACCTTAACAGTGAAGTATTTTCATGACTGTTCCCTGTCTGTAATTTACTTCACAGTATAATACGTTGAGCACTTTTTCTCTGTGCATTATAAATGGATTTTTTAGAATTCTCAGCTCTGTGTAACCTAGCATCACTTTCTAAATAAAAATAGAGATACGTCTGCACACATGCAAGAAGAAAAATACAAATTACAGTTTTTTTTGTCAAAAAAGCAACAATTAATAAAACAATGTTTTTGATAAACATTAATTTCTTTGCATGCAGTCTATGGACACAAATATTGTAAAAGACAGCATCACCTTTTATCCAAAAATGTCATAGCTTAGGTGTTTCCATCTCTATAGCGAGAGACTTTAAGAAGATTATTTGAGTATGGCTCTTCTAGAATCTAATTTAGCGTTACAAATGAGATCTGCACATTGTAATATCCATGGAGGCTATTTAAGGAAAGGCTGTAATAGACAGGACCACCAAGGAAGCATCCAGATAGGTCCATGTGAACCTTTCCACTTGACCTTATGATTTATACAATAAAAACTGAATCTGATTGGTAGACTGCTACATGTCTGTTATTTGTGACACACAAAAAAGCGTAATTATATTGTTTCTTTTTCTTCAGTCTGTTTTTCAAACCAAAAAATTACATTAGAAGATTACTGTATCCATTTTTTAAAGGGTGCGTTGAGTTTAAAGGACTGTATTATTTATCATTTCCTAGGAATTCTGACCGTTGAAAAAGAAAATGTACAGTATATAAATTTGGCAAAAAGTAATTTCAGTTATTTCCTATAGTAGGCCATATCAATGCAACAGATCGTTATCAGTATTGATTTTTCTCTCTCTACAAGACTCAAAAGACGCTATTCATCAATGGTGCAAACTGTACAGGTCTAGTAACCCATTGCAACCAATCAGAGGTTGGCTTTACAATTCAAGATACCAGTGAATGCTAACAAGCTGATTGGTTGGTATGGGTTACTAGACCTCAGAAAAGATTGCCCCTGTTGAAACACCTGGAATTCACCCTTCTATCTTCAACCTATTCATAATTATGAACATAATAAAGTAGGTGACAAAAAGTTGTAAAGGTAAATAATTAGATATTACTATTTAGGGATATTAAAATTTCAAGAAATAGGTTCTATTTAAGGCAGTAGAACCCTAGTGCAGTTGACGACAAACTGGATGCCAATGTTAAATATAGGAAGACAATTTCTTCTGGAGGCAATACAAGCACAGACTGCAGTGTCTGGTTATTTGGTCATGGGAAATTTCCATGCCGAAAGAATTATTATAGTAAAAGAATGCTTAGACTATTACAAATAAGACATATTTAAAAACAGTAATTTCAAAACCTGTACATAAAGGATATAAAGGATCACTGTCTGCAACATTTTAAATAAAGGCTTATATAAGAACGTTCCCCCTAGAAAGAGAAATCAAAACAATAATCTGTTGACTAACAAAGTTTACTACCAACATTACAACTAATAACTGAGGACTGCTGATTTCAAAGCCCTGATACTTACTACTGCTCAACGCTCCCATATGTAGATCTCAACTGTTTGCACTACAACACTGGTCTACATACTTTCCAATATGACATTACATTTTATAAATGAAATAGTTCCACACCTTCCAGAAATTGGACAAGATTATCTGGCGTTTCCTCTCATCAACTTGTATAGGGAAAAGAGATAGTTAAAGCACTAAAAAGACCATCGCAGAAAAATGTTTAATAGTAGCCCACTGGAAAAAATACAAGCCGCAACAAAACAAGAATTAATTGAAAGAGTACAAAATGTAAAGATACTCAAAGAATTAACAGCCAAACTCCAAAACAAACACCCAGACCATATAAAAATATGGCAAAACTGGACATTAGCATTTGGATGAACAAAATTAAAGACGAGTAAACAAAAAGAGCTAAAAAAGAAATCACAATAACCGATAACCCCGAGCAAAAAACAGTAGTTAAGAAATATCCATCAAGTCCCAACCTCCAGATGGGAGGGATACAGATATAGCCTTCCCAAACTAGAAGGAAAAAAATTAAATCGAATATATAAAAGCTACTAGGAAATATATCCCAAAAAGAATGTAGAGCCAAAGAAAAGGTTTGAAAATGTTTAAATATGTTTTTACTTTGTGTTAATTGTTTCCTTATTTTTCTCTTTTTTTTTTCTTCTTTTTATCTTCTGAAATAATTAATAAGTGCAAACAATGAGTTGTGAGTTGAATACAGTTACAAACAAATTGTATAACCATTGTAATGTACCTTGAAAATGAATAAAAATCATAAATACAAAAAAAAAAAAAGCACTAAAAAATGCTGGTTGAGTAACATTCCTTATCTCCCACTCCACCCAACGGTTCCCTATAGGTACTTGCCAGCTATCCTGGCATTCCCTCTCATCAGCCTGTACAGGAAAAAAATGTTAATGGTCCAGCAGAGTATCTGGCTAGTACCTATAGCAGTGGTGGTGAACCTTTTCAGCACCGAGTGCCATAAAGGTGATGTCACTCACCAGCGCCGTCCCTCAAAGTTCTGGCGCTGATGAGTGCCGTCATCGTGCCAGCATCAGAGAAGGCGTTCTCCCCAACGAGCGTGCGCTCCTTCAGTGTAGGCCGCGGATCCGACATGAAAACTCAGGTCAGCGACCTGCACTGAAGGCAGCAGTGGTGACGGCACACACTCCATAGGTTCGCCATCCCTGATCTATAGGGACAGTTTGGGTGGAGTGTGTGATAGTAACATAGTTTATAAGGCTGAAAAAAGACACAAGTCCATCTAGTTCAGCCTATAAGACCTTCTTCTAGCATAATATAGTTTTTTCTCATGTTTCCTGTTGTAATATACTTTTGTTTTTAACTATTTAATAATAAATATTTAATTTTTTAAGCAGGAGTACCGGTATAATAAATATGCTCTATCACAGGCTTTCCCGTGTTCACTCTCTCTTAGATTGTTTAGCAAATATTACCTTACACCCAATCACTTTATCTGGGAACAGAGTAGCAGAGTACAATTTCCTTTTTATCTTTTTCCTTTACATATTCCTGAATGGATATTAATAGTCAAATGACATACTAGACCAGTCCTACCATTAAAGACATGGCATCGAGATCCTGACGAGAGTTGACCTCTATCTCCTTATTTGCCACCTCTTGCTCTTTCAGGAAGCCAGCTTTTTTAAAGTAATGGACGATTATGTCTTAACATGTGTAAAGCTAAAAGAGGAGGGGGAGTTGCTATTCTCTCTTCATTCAAGCTAAGCATCTTGGTACTGTTGCCTTTCCAGGTTTCTAATATGTGAAATTACACATATTTGTGTTAAACAGCTGGTGATAACTGGTGTGTACTTCTTTGCAACATGCCGCACAGCACTCGTCAATAACAAGACAAGTAATAAATTATAAAAATGATTACACATGAATAATTACAGTACAACTGAAGCAACAGCAGCAATTTAAATATTAGCTTGTAACTATGATTTATGTACTGCCAATTAAAAGCCGAGCATACACAACATTAACAATAGGGAAACAGCAAATCTGGGCCGGGCTACAGAAAACTGACATTGTAAGTAATCCTGTATGACAGGGCTATTCAATTAGAGGCCCGGGGGCCACATCCGGCCCACGGACCCCCATTGACTG
>WMED01005482.1:7132-19473 GCA_019650415.1 Pipa parva
ACAAAGAAAAGATGGAGACAGTCGCTGGAAAATCAAACCAGCAACAGGAAGAAGGCTGTTGAGAAGCACTACTCTCAGAATCTACACCAGTTGACACAGGAAGAAATGTTAGTAGAAAGCAACATGGTGCAGTGCTCTATGCAAGAGACAGCTTAGAGGAGAAATCTTTTTAAGAGTTGTGTGTTGTTCTTTACTTTTCTTTTATTCAGGTCCTCTCCCTATCGCCTGGTGTTTTGAGGAGAAAAGCAGCAAAACCCAAAACAAATAGCAACTCTATAGGAAGCATGCTTAGAATATCACGAACACGTACCTAAAAAGGTTTCTGTAATTTATCTGACCTGCTCACAGCTGCTGTCTACGAAAGACTGACTGAATTAATGGGGGAACGAATACACATGTTGGAGAAGGGTAAAAAGAGGTCTCAGCCTGAAGGGCCTGCAATCAATCACTGGGAATGTCAGGGCAAGTGATACACATATCTACAGGATGGGGAATACCATTCCAAGCTCTTACAAACTTTAATGCCAACTTAATGCATTGTACATTTTGACTGCAATGTTATATTCATGATATACACAAAATGCTGATGTAGCTATCAAACACCAAAAAATGTTGCAGGCTATCTATAACAAGAAATGATAAAATGCATATAACATTCCATATCACTATACAGCTATATACCTGAACACTATCAATGCATCTTAGCCAGTAACTTTACTACCTTATTACAATAACAAAAATTTCAATTCTTCCCTAAGAAACTTTTCAGAAAAATAAAACTCAGAAGAAAAAAGTCCTTTAGTTTAAACATGTTATGAGATTTAACCAAAATAAAGGTAATATGTTTGTTGATGCAAATTCCCTTTGTTTTATGGCAGTCTAGAGTTAACAAGTGGTTTCCATAAAAAAAAATCATCCACAACTATACACACACACACACACACACACTAGGGCTTTAAGTTCATATCACTTGAATATTGGCAATTTTGACCCACGTATCACATGATAAATCTAAATATAATTAACAGATGTGTTTTGTGATGAACAGGATTCTCTAGAACACTGGAGCTCCTACTGTTGGGCCTACTGCCACCAGAACTGAATACACTCAGTGGTGAGCCTACTGCCACCAGAACTGAATACACTCAGTGGTGAGCCTACTGCCACCAGAACTGAATACACTCAGTGGTGAGCCTATTGCCACCAGAACTGAATACACTCAGTGGTTTATCAACTGCTTTGCTAGATTTTTAGATTCAGACTCATTTTCAAAGGAGACAGCAACCACATGACCAAAAGGGAGAAGTCACTTATGCAAGTAGTAGTAATAATGTCTACACAATCCAATAAATTAGGAAAGTGAATTCAACAGTCATGGGAAAAAAATTAAACATTCCTATACAAGATAAAAGCACCAGGTTAATTATTATTCTTACAAACATTGTATTAAAAGGTTTCTGACCCATGTCCTGAAATTTTCATAGGTCTAATAATGCTAGTAAAACTGTGCCAGACCTCTTGTTGTGGGAGTACAATTTCTTATATTGATGAGATACAGATATGAATGATGTGTCTTAGGACATTTTTGATAAAAACTCTCTTCTACCAGTGGTTTGGCCTTCCCATGAATCTATACAATCTTATTACAAAGTTTGTTCAAAATGCAAAAAAAGGACCTCCATGTCATGGTGCAACTTTTAGGGCAGTAATACAATTTTTAGCCAAATTTAAGGTTTCCTCTTGAAAAAGTGTGAGTTTGCTCTTTATAATGTATTTGTTTCTTCTTTGTTTGTTTTTTTTTAGAGCACAAAGCTCAAGAAATGTGACTCATTGTCAAGAGATCTAAAAATTTCACATTGTCCCCTTAAAGACAATTTGCATAAAAATGCAATCCAATTATAGAAAGCAAAGGGAATTTGAGACTATCTGCAGACCTTATAATTGCTTAATTAAGGATAGAAACACTAGGAACATAATCACACCAACGTCTCTGATTCATTAGCACCACTGCCATGGCTATGCAAGATGCTCGCCTAAAACATACATCTCTCTTAATTGTGTCATTTTCTTTGGCAAGGTCAATCAGTAGGGAATTGCCAACTTACTATACAAACTAATGTCTTTCTTTATATCTGACCCATCACACTCTGATACAATGCTGCAAAGCCCTGTATCTTCCAAATCTTCCATTTTCCGGACTATATGTAATAATAATAATAATAATACAGAACCTGGTTATTAAACCAAGACTGGGTAAATAAACAGTATAAAAGCTAGACGTACGCAATATAAGTTTTCACATTCGATTATTAAGGTCACCGCTAATGAAAGATAAATCTACACATCAACCAAATAAGCAGATCTCATTGGCAATGATATCCTAACAGGTGTGAAGTGTGAAAATCTTTTCAGAAGACAAGGTTTATGGGATTAGAGAAGGAAGAGGGTCGGAAAAGTCTTCTGTTACAGCAAGATACAAAATTAGACTTAAAAAAAAAAATTTAAGCTTTTATTTTGCTACTCCCAATGGCCTTAATGAACATACTAAATTCCACTGGCATTTTTAAAATGATATTGAAAAATGAAAGGCCTGCAAATGGAATACCATACATCTGTCTATTAGAGGATCCATTAGACAAAATATTTTTTTAAAAAACTAATAAGTTCAATGTGGCTTCAACCTCATGCATCTACCCTTGGTAGTACAGCTATATAATATTCTGTTATATAAAGACCTGAAATGCTAAAATAAGTATGTTATATATTTCATCTATTTATACAGTAAAATATGCATTTGACCTTGAAATCCTGCTTAAGTGCATACAGAAGAGAAAAGGAAAAAATATAATGTTCTGAATGCTTTTACCTACTGTTACCATATTTTACTTACACTAAACGTAATTCATTACACACCAGCTATAAATTAGTCTTGTTTATGGCAGTTATGTATGTACAGAGCCACACTAATGGGTATACAGGTACATACAAATTATCACGCAGACAAGATGAAAAGACTAATTCAACAAAAACTAGCAATACCTGTTGCAATCTAGGTAGCGGATTTAATAGCTTTTTAAGCAAAACTCATAAACTGCATCCAGTAAACATGTAGTCCTACTGTGTAATCAGAACTCATAACTCCCATTCATTAGCTCACCCCAACACCAGCTACTTTCCCAGCACGTTTCATATCCCAACAGACATGTTGTTTTCATCTGGATCTAGACTATCCTATAGGTAAATAAAAATGCAAGTGAATAAGTACGACACTGAATAGCTGGAATTTTTGTTTTAATAAATCTCACATCGATGAGGTTACTATGCCAAAATGAACACATTTTTCAGATTAAAGGTGTATTTATATTTTTGGTATGGATCTCAGACAAAATTAAAATTGGATACAAACAAAATGAATTCATAGCTATCAGATACTGGTCTAGATCCCATACAAAATAAATCTCAGATTTAAATTCAAATGCTTTCAAGAATAGCGGAAAAGGTGTGAAATCTAGGTTTAACAGCAGTGTGTTGAGAATACGAAACTAGCATTTTATTCAGTTTAGTAATAAACACAGATTAGTATGGTAGAGGTGGCACTCAGGGGTTAATAAGACTGCCATCCCACCCATTTCAGGAAAATCAGCCAGCAGCTGAGTGAACAAATCGCCAAGTCCCTTCTCCATCTTTCCTGTGTGCCCAGAGGGGAACTATGAACGCACAGAAATTAGTAAATAGCTGTGTAGGAAAAAGAAAACATGCTACTACAATCTAGCTGGCAGCTGGGTGCCAGGGCAGCAGAAATGTGTTAGACATGAGGGAAAGACTGAGATACTATGGAAGGAGAAAAATACTGAAAAGATACAGGAAATTCTTTCACATCTTTCCGCAATTAAACATACAGACTGAGCTATCTTTAATGCAGCACCTGGTGTGCACAGTACATAACTTAACACTCATTTCAAAAGAAAGATGGTGCAGTTGAGTTTGGCACACATTGCAACAAAAGAGTTGTTAAGGGTCCAAGAGACTTTTCTGTAAAATGTTGCAAGTGCTGTTCTGAGCACTTCCGTAATGAAGAATTCATCCTACTTACTATAGCAGCTGGAGCTCCAGAAAATCAACTCTCCTCATCTTTCCCTCTTCTCTGCAATGTCAGAAAAGATGTGTACATAGTGGAGCCAGGGCCATCAGCACACGTTAAATTCCTGTCATTTGAGTTTTGGAAATAACATCATTTGTGTGGACACTGGGGCCTGCAATACCTGTTCTGGACACCTTGTGGGGGATCCATGCTATTCACACCAACATCTTTGATTCAATAGCATCACTGCCATGGCTATGTAAGATTGCATTTGTTCCCAGAAACATCAGTATCAGTATACAAAGGAAAAGGCTGAAGAAGAGTCCCAGCCAGACCCAAAGAAATAGCAATCCAAACTATTAACTCCAACTCCTTAAACTCATCCTCCCAACAATCCCAAATACCAACACTTGGAAAGCTATGTCAGTTAGATTTAATATTGTCACTCACTACTTAGACTCACACTGAACAGTCGGAAAAAGACTTTACATTCTTCAGCAGGAATTCTTACCTCACAGTTCAGTACAGTATACAGGGAGGAGACAGGTCTAATAGTGCAGGAGCTGTGAAAATCCAATCATTTCCATGTGACAAGAATGGCAAGTAGAATACTAGGGGAAGTAGGGCGCTATAGAACTTTCAGTTATAATATAAGTAAACACCAGCCATCTATGATATGTTAGTAGTAGTAGTAGTAGTTGTGGCTTCTTTCTAAATTGCCTTTGCAATTTTTTTTTATCCATTACATAGAAAAATATCCAACAGCTGCCATTGCTTTCAACTATTTAATATAATAATTATTCACGACTTGGACCCTATACCTGAAAGCAAAAGAAAAAACATTCAAAATAATAATAAAAGAAATATGCACATATTTATGAACTGTAGGGGCCACATTGGTGAACATGAATGCTACATTGTCATCTGATTTTGCATGCTGTTTCTTCAATAAGCTTTAGGTTCACTAAACATTCTAATAAGCAGAGTTGAAGATGAACTGTGAAAGCACCAGGAGGTCAACAATGCACTTTTTCCAGCAAGAAAAGCATAGTAAAGGGATGGTGCTCATAACCAGTTGGCCCTAGAATTAAGGTTCCCTGTGTAGATATGCATGAAATGCATTTTACATCCAGCATTAAACTTACAGTGGGATTTGGATATCTGCAACCAAATGGTTGCATAACAGTTACTAGAAATGTACAATTGCTAAGCAACAGAGTTTTGGGTCTTCTTAACCTTGCCTTCTAAGATCACAGCATTATTTATAGGAGCCTTCTGACTTTTTTGAATAAAACATTCTACATATAGAAAGCCAACTTAAACATTAAAACGTAAAAATGATTTTGGGATCAGTAGTACTTTACTCTTGTTTAAACAACCCTGTTCCCACAGCCATTCTGTGTACAGGTTCTTCCTGTATAGTGCCAATAAGCACCGCCTCCCAAGTGATATAATAGAACTATTCACAAAGTGTAGAATCCCTTTAATTTCTTCTTATATAAAGCCTGTTCCTATCCCTGAGCATGCACAGATGAAATCTTTTTGGCTTCCTTTGCAGTCAGCTATGGAGAAAAAAAGTCAGGGAAAGAATGGGGGCGTGGCTACACAGCAGTGAAATCAATCAGAGGAAGAAAGCAGTTACAGGAGGATATCGAGCCCTGCTGAATTAAGAGGTGAGTCAGGAGTTTCTTAATCACTATACTGCTTGACAATATGTAAATGGGGCTTTCTTTATACATAGGGTTTACTACCCTTTAACCTATGTTTGTAACCAAGTTAGAAATAAGGCATTACATGAACACTTCCATTTCACAGTTCATCTTCATCTCTGCTTATTAGAATGTTTAGTGCACCTAAAGCTTATTGAAGAAACAGCATGCAAAATCAGATGTAAGCAAAAGGACCCTACATGGGTCAACACTGGCTAGATTATCTGGAGTAAAAGAGAGATTACAATAGGAATTGAAAGATATAGTATTAATTTAAATCATTCTGTATCATAACTAAAAGTTAAAGTTGCATTGTAACTAAAGTTCAAGAAGCTTTTTCTTCATCTGTATTGTGCCTTGAGAATTCATTACCGCTTTGCTGTGTCCATATGGTAAAAGTAGGAATTATAAAAATCACAGCAACCTTCTGAAAATTTGTACCAATTCAAATGATCTAAAAGTATCAACTTTAAAAACTAGTTAGGATGCCAGACTTTTTTCTTTTAGTGAGTTCTCTATAAAAACTGGTTTGATACATTGGGCAATCTCTTGAGTAATTGCTAACCGCATCAGATTTAATATTTTTTGGCTATACTAAGGTTTCAGAATTGACGTTACAGAAATATTACACAGTATATAAGTTATTTGCTGGGCATGACAGCTGTACTGCACATCATTCACTGATAGTTATATTTGTGCTCACATACACAAATGCCAGTCCATACAGATTGAATCCTGTAATGTATGTCTTGCTCTGTTGTTACTATGCACAGAGATATCCCAGGCTTTGAACTCCCCAAGCACTTTGCGGCTTATTCGTTAAAGTCTGAATTTGATTGTTGAATTGTACTCATGTCGCTTTGGGTAAATAGGCTCCAATAGTCGCGAATTCACTTCTTATTCACTAATTGAAGAAATGAATGTCAGACACTGTTTCTTGCATAGTCAGTCAGACAGTAGTAGGATGCATAGTGATATGTATTCCAGCAATAAAATGCATTGACTTGAATTCAGGCTTTCATAAATAAGCTCCTTTACACTTTTCCATATGTGAAGTATATGATACAAATATGCAATCATTGGAAGACATATCAAGAAAGAATTCTATGGATGGCATGTTGCTAGGAGATCTATTAAGTTTCAAAACATTAGAAATACCATTTAGGTGATCCCTTCTGAAGAATTCAGGTGAAGTTTCACATTCACTAGCTTCAAAATATTCCACAATAATTCTTACTAAGACAAAGTCCAAAACGTTAAGACTGAGTATGTAATAAATGACCTCAAACAGTAAAGTTGACAGAAGAAATCCAGATTAATAGAGAAGTTTAAAATTGAATTCAGGGATTAAATTAGTTATAAATTTAAAGAGCATATTACATTTGCGAAATACCATTTTTTCTGTAAGTTAAAGGACTTCCCTTTCATACTTAAGTGAGTTAAGTAGTAATGCTGCGTGCATCACCACGTTATGTATGTATGTGCTTATATATTACTGCTAGGCTACTCACCAGTGAATATTTAAACAATTCAATTATAATACAGACATGGGAGCAAGTGCTGAACAAAGCACAAGTGAAGTTAATTACTATTTAAGTGCCAGGCATTGAATGAGACAAGAGGAAGTGGGTCCCTTGCCACATGAAATGTAGAACTACGTTCAAGAAACCTCATCTTTGCCTACATATTGACATTTAAGCTGCTGCATTTTTTGATTCAACCTTGTAACTGGCATTCATGCTACCATATAAGCAAAAATGTAGTAAAGCAATTAAAAATGTTCACTTAAAAGGACAAGTTTGTATCATTTTATTAAAGTGCACCTGTCACCTCAAAACGAATACTAATTCTGGTTGTGCTAATGAAATAGATGTTTTGTATATATACTGTATATATATGTATTTAAAAAAAAAAAAAAAAAAAAAAAAAAAAAAGCACCTTTATACATCTTTTCTCTCAGTTATCTTGCCTTTTCTTTCCTGAGTGTTGGGTGGGTTCGGCTAAATGATGATCGACATTATAGCCCTTCCAATCAGATCCCTGCTAGATTATGATTTAAGGGATTTAATTGGAGGAGTTATGTCAATCATTAAGCCCTGTCCAACCTGACTTGGGATAGAAAAGTCAAGCTGACAAGGAAGACGACAGAGAGAAATGCTGTTTAAAGGTACTTTTTTAAAAAAAAACAAACATATATACAGTATTTACAAAATGTTTATTTCATTAGTAGAACCTGAATTAGTATCAGAGTTTTGAGGTGACAGGTACACTTTAAACATATTATTTTAACAGCATCATCAAAATATATGAAGTAGCATTTTATAGGGGCTACTAGGGGTGTGCGATATGTATCGTGCATGATACTATTGCACACCGGGTTCTCTCGATATTGCCAGACTGCAATATCCTGTATCGTGCGCCTTTGTGGCTGCATGCTTGTTCGGCTTCCGGGAGGTGGGCAGAAAGCAGCGCGCTAACAAAGTTAAAGCTGCCGACGGAGACCCTCAACTTTTTTGCCGCACTAGAAAACTTGGGAGGAGCTGGGAGCAGGGCAGTGAACAGTGAAGCAACAGGCACACATATTGAACTGCTCTTTCTCAATTAAGTCAAAGCTAGTGTTTTTTCTTTTTTTGCTTGTTACTTTCAACCATTATCGTCCATTATCATTATTGGTATTATTAAAAATAATATCAAGATATTGTTTTTTTTTGCATTATCGCCTACCCCTAGGGGCTTCTATAAAATAGTAACAGTCCATGTAGTATTCATGTACTATTATTGATATTTACCATTAGAACACCATGATGTAAACCAGCAGTCCCAAACCTTTGCTGGACCAGTTTTCCGGTTCCCTTGATCCAACAAATGTTTATTGGAACGCTTGGAGGGTGGATGGCTCAATAGAACTGCCGGGACCATGAAGGTGACGCATTTCCTGTGTGCACATCACCATCATTGTGCCCAGTGCCAAGGGCCGGGTATTTGGAGACCCCTAGTGTAGACTGAAACTGTATATTCTGACATTAATAACCGTGTTACATATGGAGGCAGTGGGTCTCAAGATTTATGGACTTGACAAGTCACTAGGTGGTTCATTTAGTTAAGATATTAATTTAGCTAGTAAGGCAAAAACCACAAAGTGACATCCTCATTTCCTTCCTAGCATTACAGACATTCTCCTGCCACGAGAAAATGCAACCCTGGATGACTGGTTAAGACAAATGTAAAAAAAAAAAATCACTGAGACAAATAAATAGGTTTCTCTAACATTATGACCTATATCTACCATACACTGTATAGTAAAAAATTGTAGACATAACAAAGGAACATAAAAAGGTAATAATAGCTTAAATCAACATTATTTCCTCTGTATGTAAATAAAATACATGTTTCTGCTATCTTATCCACGGTGGCATCCAAAATAATTTATTAATACCACAAACATTTTAGGAAACATCAAAAAGTCATTACTGTACACTACTGTTTATCATCAACTGTGCTGATAAGAATGTTCAGTACACCTGCAGCTGACTTGTCCAGTTAGATGAAGGAAGATCTCCGGCACTCCAATTGTAAAAGAATAAACATTTATTGATATAAATGATTAAAAGCAGGTACCATGGTTAAAAAAATGAAAAGTAGCACCTCTTACGCGTTTCGCGCTGTGCGCTTAATCATTGTAATGTGCTATCAGTAGAGCAGTCCTTTATACACAGGTAATTAGAGTAGATATCGGTATCTCCACTGAGATCGCAGCCACACTGCCATATGGCTTTTACCTCCAATGTGACATGTCTAGCAGATATACCTGTGATGGGTGTGAGTGACCTGAATGTGGGAGGAGTCAAGGCACCGGTAGGCGATTGCAACCATGCTGCCATGCGGCTTTTACCTTTCATGTGATATGCCTAGTTGATACATCTGTTGTGGATGTGAGTGACCAAATGTGGGAGGAGTTAAGATTGGACTCCCCCTTGGAGTAGCCGGACATTAACCAGGCCCACACTGAACATAGGCGTATTGAAACGATTGATTAATTTTACCCCCTCCCCCCCCCAGGTGGAGATACTGCTATCTACTATAATTACCTGTGTATAAAGGACTGCTCTACTGATGGCACATTACACTATGATTAAGTGCACAGCGCGAAATGCATAAGAGGTGCTACTTTTCTTTTTTTTTTTAACCATTGTACCTGCTTTTAATTATTTATATCAATAAATGTTTATTCTTTTACAACTGGAGTGCCAGAGATCTTTCTGAATTTGCTGAGCAATTGAATTGGGTCAATTATACCTCCCAAGCACCCGGATTTCTACTCTCAAACTATTCAGAGGCCTTTACAATAGGGGGATTGAGCGGCTTTTCAGGTATGGCCAGTTAGATGCAGGGACATAAACCTTGCAGGATTCAGTGGAGCTAAAGTGACTGATATAACATATCAATTTTCTAAAAGACTGCAATAGGATTGTATTTTATCTTTGTCAATAGAAATTAATTTGCATTTAAGGAAAAGCTCATACTGTATATTATATTGGGAGTTTATATATTATAAGCCTTGATTATATTGGGGCCCTAGTGCTTCTTTAATCTGTGTTTTTCAACACATTAAGAGGCATCATGATTCATAGAGCTCAGTACAATGGAGGAGAAGAAAAATAGAAAATAACTGCTTTGAATGATGACGGATCTATGATTCTGCAAAAAAAAAAAAAAAAAAAAACCTTACCCATAAAAAAGTCAGAAATATAAGGGCCTCTGAAACAGCCTGCAGGAACTTGACCATTTGCTTGTGCACCCTACTGCTGCAAAGTTTGCTGATTAATTTTTTAACAACATACTGTGGAATCCTCCTCTAACACAAGAGTAGAATTGTGCACAACGTGCTCAGGGTATCAGTTACCTCTCTAGGCCAGATAATGTACAGAAACTGAATCATACATTTGAGCCCTGCTAAATAAAAAAACAACACAGAGACATACCAACTGCAATCCCTTGGCAACGGTATATTTACCCATCTTCCCTAATGCACCTTTTAAGCAGGAATTATAAGAGATAATCCTCTAAGATACCTTCTCTCTTGTCCTGATATAACATATACATAAACTTATAATGGGTAAAATAAATGTACCCATAGCAAGACATATATTTAATATAACTACAAGAGAATGAAAATGTTAAATTATTAGCTTTTCCTCATACTTTCATTGAAAAAATTTCTAAAGATCATTTTGACGTTCTTGATTTTTTTTTTTTACGTTTTTCAGCACTTTTCAACAATAATTTTCTATTTGCTAAACTTTGATTCTGCTGATTTAGAAATAGTCGATCTATATCGATAAATTAATCCAATGAAACCAGTACACTTTGCATGGTTTTCAATGTGATAACCCTTCTGTTGCATATCAATATATACATCAATGGTCTTTTCCGATGGAAAAAAGCATCAAAGTGTGGCAAAATGACTGGACCAACTCCATCGGAAGTTGGGTTTTCACCAACCTAAATCAGGCAACCACTTTACGGCAGAAAAATGCAAAGGAACAGCTTTATAAATGAGCAAAAATGGCTATAGATTTATTTCTTATATTAAACCGCATTTACCAAGTAGAAAAAAACGTTTGGACTTTTAAAAATATCCTTAAAGTGCACCTAACACCTGGAAAGGAAGAGTCCAGAATGCCTAATAAAACATTTTTGTAAAAGATCTTCATTAAAAAAAAAGAAAGTACCTGTATGATACAATTAGTACCAGAATGAAACTCTTCTGTTTTGTTTACATTCCTTCTGACTGACTAATAAGCCCATCAATGAACTGCAAATGTTACCTTTTTCTAATAAACTTTTTTCTTATTTATTTTATTTTTGTAGGTTTATATATTTATTTTGTATGTTCATCATATATTCAGGTCTTACCAGCAAGAAGGAAGGTGATAAGGCAAGTTTCCTTTGGCATATAAAGCTTAAGTCTGGATCCACTGAATACATATTCGACTATAGCTTCAGAGCGGCCAGCTCTCTGCAGGAAGGGAAGAAACTGTTTTGCTTTCTGATTGTCCTAAAATAACAAAACAAAATGAGTTCAGAGATCCTGCTGTCGGAACAAGTGTTTCATCACTAGTAATGTGGGAGGCAGACAATTACAAGGTTTATAAAATGTTTTTATTTTAATACTACTTATTTTCTAAACATCTTGCATCGTTCCTAAGCAAAACCAGATTAAACAATTTGATTACAGTGTATCTTTAGGCAAGGGTACACACTGGCTGTTTTCTAGCTAAGCTGGTTTTAGGCTCATTATTGTCTAGGGCAGTGTTTCCCAAACTTATTTTTCCATGGCCCGGTTATTTTTGTGCTTATCCTTCGTGACCCACTAATTTTTTTTGCATACCCTGGTGTGTGTGTACAAGAAAACATATTTAAATATTTATTATAGTTTTATATATTTTAATAAGGAATCTTTAGACCATTGCAGTCCTATATTTTAGAACCCCACTTGATAACAATATGAAAGCCACCACAATAATGTGGCCAGTTATTACTTATTGGCA
>WMED01005483.1:0-19469 GCA_019650415.1 Pipa parva
TGATGCGAATAACTCCGTATGTTAGCGAATGTCACAGTCGCTCGAATTGTAGCGTAGTCTGGTTGCGAATTCGCCACTTCCCAGAATTTTGTCTATAAGCAAACACTGGGAAGTAGAGAATAGACGCGAATTCACACCGTAACGCGACAATTCGGACTTTGATGAATTACCCCCTCAGTCTCTTGTTACCCTGTTCAGTCACACACACAGAAATGTATGATTGTGGAGGAAACCCACACAGGTGCGGGGAGAACATACAAACTCCATATAGATGAAGTCCAGGGTGGAACTGAACCATGAACCCAGTACTGCACAGCAACAATGCTAACCACTGAGCCACCGCACTCCTGAGATTAAGATTGAGATTGAGATTACAGGGGGGAATTCAGCATACTTCGAACTTACCCTCCGATGCTTCGCCTCTGCTCGCAGACACTGTTATGCGCTCGCTAATGTGCTGCACGTGGACATCAGCGAACCCTTTAAAGGGATTCCAGTCTCGCGAGGCGACTCGAGTTGAGCCTCGCCAAGACTGGAATCCCTTTAAAACGCTAGCTGATGTCCGCGCGCAGGACATCAGCTAGCATATAACAGTCTCTGCAAGCAGAGGCGAAGCATCGGAGGGTAAGTTTGGAGTATGCTGAATTACCCCCTGAATTAGATGAGATATCACAGCTTTATAAATTGGTGAAAACAGCATTATATTGAATTTATTACATCACCTTTTCCAATTCAAAAAGCTTTTAAGAAATAGAAATATCCCCCTATTAGTAGAGGGCCTTATTGACTAAAATCTGATTTCACCTCACTAAAATTTGAGTAGAATTGCGAAAAGACACAAATTCACTTCTCACTATTGACTAAGTTGTGAATAGACTTGTCGAATAAAGTGAACAGCGGCTACTGCTGTCAGGTGCGTAGTGCAGCACGGTCAGTCAAAAAAAAGTAGGATGCAAAATCAGGCAGATGAAATGAGTTAAATGCCCCCAGTGAAGGGCAGTGACATCATTTTCACAATGTTCCACTAACTGTATTCTGGGAATATTCTATCTATTTCTATGTCATCTTGTCCCTAGGCCATGCTGTCATTTATTCGCAGTCAATCAAGTAGGATCCTGTTCCACTGGATGCAAAAGAAATTCTTCAGGGCACTGTTACACAATGCATCTGCCTTTACACCAATTTGCACAATATAAAGAAAATAGCAGTCTGACCATTGCAGTAGTGTGACTACTTGTGTTTATTTGAGAAAGGGCTTTTAGCCCAAAACATGTCATGGTACTGGTTTATATTAAACACAAGTAGTCACACTACTGGAATGGTCAGACTGCTATTTTCTTTATATTTAATTGCTGTCGCCATTGTCACTTTTGAATGAATGGTCGCCTTAAGCCATACCAGAGCTGTGCCAGTAATCCTCCAATTCACCTAGTTATATTTGCGTCTGTCGCTTAGTCAGTAGTACAAGTACCTTTGCAAAGTGATGCAAAATGCTCCGTAAGATCACAACTATTGTAACCGCCCAAAGTGGTCGCGCATTCTTCACATCACTGAGTTTAGTCAATAAGTGAACATAGTTAAGTGGCGAGGCCCAAAGACCAGCGGTTCTCAACCTGTGGGTTGCGACCCCTACTGGTGCCCTAGGCTCCCCCCGGTGCCCCCTCATCCCGTGCCACCCCCCTCCTCGCGCCACACCCCGCCACAACCCCCTTCCCCCGGCGCCCCCCTCCCATCCTGTGCCCCCCCTCGCGACACCACCCCTACTTCAACAGACTCCGACGTTTGATAATTTTCCAAATTTGCAAAAGTGATGCGAAGCGTTCCATGACTGTCACAGGATTGCAGAGTATGCTGAATACACAAAGATGGGAAAGTGGCAAATGCATGCGAATTCAGACCTTTAGTCAATTGTTTGACCTTTCATGAATCAGCCCCTCAGTGTGCAATTGACCAAGGTGCTGTCCTCTACATTGGGCAATTGTTCAATAAAGTCTATTGTTATATTTACATTTTACCTCTGAATAACAGAAATACATAACAGCAGCCCCAGTGTTTATGAACAGTAGCAAGTCTGTCCAAAACAGAAGCCTGATTTTCTTTCAAAAACAGTATGGTCTGACACTGTGCTGGTGTACCGAGATCTAAAAAAAACTGAATATCTGCCTTTTTCCCACAAGGCTTCCAAACAAGTAAATATGCATGTTAAACACCCATTGGATGGAAGCTCAGTTTATTTACATTTATTTCAATGGGAAGAGACTGTCATAGGCATTCAAACCACATCTTAAAATGGGCTGTCTTCAGTGGATATCTAGGGTTGTCACCTCATCCTTTTATTCCTGGAGAATAAAATCATTCATTTTCATGCAAGCCGCATTGTCATAGCCATTTTTTGCAGGTAAAATTATTTTATACAAAAATGACCTATGCTAATATGTTTGATTGAACATGATTAGAAACATAAAGGGGAAATCATAGGCCTCCAAAGAGGAAAAACCAAGGGGGGGGCGGTGTTGCTTGTCATGACATCACTTAACAGTGACTTCACCAGCATGTGATGCATTGGGAATTGTACTAACCTCCTGATGCACCCCTCTGTCCTGCCTTATCTGCCTAATGAAATACTCCCAATGTGCCCCATTTTATGACCTGGTGGCCTTCTGGGAGTATGTAATGTAATGTAGTATAAGCAAACTCATACTGGTTCTATAACTCATATTAACCAACACTTGGTTTATGGCAATAAACTGATCAAAGTGAACTTGAGCTGCTATGGGTTATAACATCAGCAAAATTTGACACCAATCTTTGTGAATTCACACTATGATTGGAAGGTAAAGCCTGCTTATAAACATGGTCTATTTTCCCTTGAATCTTCTCCTGCTCCAGATCATACCTACGGCTTTATGTTGAGCTCTTATATTATCATGATCCTTCTGTATATGTGTGTATATTAATCTCCCTACTAGGCATTGATTCATTATATTTGTTTTGAGTTAGACTTACTACACTCTTACATTGCCTTTAGCCATAACACACAACAAAAACATCATACCACAAGACTATCTGGCTCTTTATCACATGACGTACACCCATACAGTAAAGAGAATATATCAGAGATAGCAACAAGGAGAGAATGTGACTTAACAGCAGATACGGAATTAGATGAGGGAAAATATCCCCCCCTGGTAAATGCGCTGTAGCTGTCTGACATTTTTGCTTTAGTTTCCTATACACTTAGAATAAAAAATAAACATTGCAGACTGCATATAGCATAAGTTGAAATGCAGCGCTATAACTATGTGTTTTAATGGGGCTTTTCCGCTGGGAGTGAGAGTGAGGTTTTGACATGACGTTAGTTTGGTTTCTTCATCCTGTTGCTACAGATGCTCTGAAAGATATTGTGCAATTGAATGCACCATGCATATGGGGCTTTAACATATTCTTATATACTACAAATGTCATAAATATGGTTTACGAAATGAACTCAGTTGTTGCATAGATTTTATCCAAGAAGTGCTTATCGCTTTGCCTTTTTTCTGATCAGATCACCGCTTTTGAGAGAACATACTGTTCTTATGTTATACGGTTTTTTAACAGGATCAGCTCGTGGCAAATAAAAAGTCATATTTGTATCAGAAAAGGTAATGTATTCTATAAAGTTTAACACTGTTGTATAGGGGGAAAAATTACTTTCCTTTGACTTCTAATCTTTGCATTTGTTGGGTATACAATACATGCAGCAGTCTCTGGATGCTGGGCCTACACCCCTTTTTTAAATTTCTTTTTGATTTAAATGTTGCACTGATTATTACATGCAGAATAATCAGATTCCTATTTTGGCCTGTTCACAGGTTGCTTTTAGCTCTCTGTATCCCATACCAGTTGCTATAGCATGGTTCCAATCTAGGGGTTCATTCATAAAAGTCCAAACATATAGGTTTGAAATCACGTTTATTTGCCACTTCCCAATATTCCCAATATAGGGCGACATTTATCAAAGGCGAAGTGATTGATCGATCGCAATTTCGATCGATCGGTAAAATGTATTACTTTAATAAATTTCGCCCTTGCAGTAAACGGTCATGGACTTACAGAGCTCCTCGCATCACCTCATCTCGCTTCAGGGGGTTATTCTCTAAAGTCCAAATTGTTGCTTAAAAGTATGAATTTGCCAGCTAAAGACAGTCGCAATGGACTGCTACTGTCACAGTTTCATCTTTATAATGAGAATATTGTCACAGTCGGGACTGTACTATGGAAATATTGTGGCAGCCACAACTGTAAAATTTGTCTCAGTCGCGACTTTACAATGGGAGAATGGCCTCAGTAGTGAATTTGCTATGGGAATCCGCTGTTTGAGAACTTGACAGTGGAATTCGGAGTTTAGAGAAAAACCCCTTCAGAGTCTGTCACAGTAGCAAATTTGACTATGTCGCATCCACCAGTTTTACTTCACCAGATTAAAGTGGTAAATTAGCGGGCTGATGGCAGGGTTGCTACTGTCCAACTGACTATGCCACACTATGCAAGTGACCACTACTGACGCTGTTTACGTCTTCACTACAGGAATCCTCTGTTTAATGAAGAAGGAGAAGAGAATCCAAAGTAAAGAAAATTCACTTTGACAATAAGCCCCTTATTCTTTCTTTGGCTATATGGATGGTTTTCCTCTATGGGATACTAATTAGTTATGTCATCTTGATTTTACCTGCTAAGGACTCATAAGCCAAACAGTCAGTGCAAGGGCCTCTTTGCATTCCAGATGTTTGGATGGACCATTGTGGAACCTCTGAGCATCTGAAGGCACCTAACATTTTCCACAGGAAGCATACCAATATAAAACAGAGAACTGAGAACACTGGGAAATGTTTTACTAGTTTTACGACATTATCCATTAATGAAAGATAATCAAGTTCTGTATACCTTTCATTTTTCCAAAAAAAGGAAACAAATCTAATCAAGACTTCGCCCACTCTCAAACCATACTTACTCTTATGTGATCTGTTGTTCTCTCTATGAGAACCTCATATCTTTTC
This sequence comes from Pipa parva, assembly GCA_019650415.1. Classification (NCBI taxonomy): domain Eukaryota; kingdom Metazoa; phylum Chordata; class Amphibia; order Anura; family Pipidae; genus Pipa; species Pipa parva. The sequence continues at coordinate 5,040 of WMED01005483.1, forward strand.
AAAACTTAATGAAGTAGAATTACTTGTCATACTATGATATAATCATGAGTCATATTTACAGTAAAGTCTGTTCCCAATATCACCTTGCAATACCTTAACTGTATATCTCTAAGCCTTGCCTGAAAAAACAGGTTTTGAAATATTTTCACAGAATACAGTTGTGGGATATGATGAAACTGACATCACTGCCCTTCAGCTGTATGTATGTATAATTTTATTTGTAAAGCGCCCTAAATTTGCGCAGCACAGGACAATTCAGTTATACAAATATAGTACAGACATGGGAAAAGTGTATTATACAATACAAGTAAAATATCAAAGCATACTTCAATGTAAGTACCAGGTTACAGTAGACAGGTTGGAGATCCTTTGTCGAATTTGCCTTCTCATCTTCCTTCTATCTACCTGACTGTGCATGTGACAGCGATCACCATTAACTGCCTGTTTTACAAGCGTATTCTCCACTTAGTTAATAGTGAGCAGTGAATTTGCGACAATTTTGGTGATGGGATACTAATTGTAGTGAAGTGAATTTTGAGTGGTGAACTCGCATTTTAGTCATTGAGGCTCCAAATCGTCTATGTTTAATTACAAATAACGAAAAAAAGTAAAAGTTCCCCTTTGGTTTGGCATGGTGCTTGTTCAAAATACTTTTAATAATGCTTTATTTGAAGTCGAATTCATGAATTTTACTGCTTTTTTTTTTGCTGATGGCAGCCATGTTGTTACACAGACATCACTCATTGCATTGTGGTGATTTAGATAATACATCTTTGGAGGTGCTCCAAAAATGCCCAACCCTGCATGACTCCTCTGGAAATCACCTGGGTCTGTATATTATAATTCTTTAAGAGTATGATGAAGCAAAGCATTGTGCAAAGAAGCTACTGACAAGTGAATCCGGCAAGGGTGTTACTATAGGGGTAGCAGCAATTGACGTTTCAACCAGGCCAAGCATCCAGCGCTCCTACCACCCTGCCAGGGCTGCTGCAACCCCTCTGCAGTCCTCTGGGGGGAGATGCCCTAGTGCCAATAATCCTGCACTAGGGTTCGGGAGTGCACAAATCTGTTAAACAAGGCCTATGGGGCTGATTGACTAAAGAGTGAATTCACCTGTCGAGTTTATCTTACTACAATTTGAGTCCCATCTCCAAAATAGTCACAAATTCACTTCTAATTATTGACTAAGCGGTGAATAGACGTGTTGAACAAGCGGAAAGTAGTGATTGCTGTTGAATGCGTTGTGTGGAGTAGTCAGTCAGATAAAAGTAGAATGCAGAGCCTTGCCATCAGCTCCCCAATTCGCCACTCTGAAGTGGTGAAATCAAATGGGTGAATTTGGAGCAGTACAACTAGATGCATACACTCCTTCGACACATTCCACCACTCAGTCAATAGCAGAAGTACCTGTGCAATGCACACAAAGTGATGCAAAGTACTCCATAAGATCGCAATTAGTGTAGTTGCCCAAATTAGCCATTCGGCACATCGTAGAGTTTGCTCAACAGGTGAACATGGAGAAGGTGGTGAATAGATGCAAATTCAGAGCTTTATGCTATCTTTGGCTTTTAGTCTATAAGGCCCTATAAATATTATAAGGTATATTTATTAAGGTTTGATATGGCAAAATATTATTGTCTTTAGTTGATTTTACCACAGTTTTGCCTACTTCTCCATTTCTTTCTTTTTTTTAAGCTACAAGCAAATCCTCGCTGGTTTCATTGCTTCTGATTTTGATACCGGTACTTATTGAAAAAGACAAAGAAAGCTCGAAAACATTTTCACCCACTTCTTGATGAATATGCCCCAACTTAGATCTACAAATATGGTTTCGAAATCACAATAACCAACAAAGCCTTGCAGAACTGTAAAAATATAGCACCAAGTAAATCAAAGGAATATCATTTTAACATTTGAGCAGATGTTTTAATCTGAAAATCTTATTTGTTCAATTGTGCACCAGTTTCTATATTTACACCAGCTCCTCAAGATGCAAATGGTGACGGTGATGTACTGTACAGCTTCTGTCAGCTATCAGTACATTGCAATACAGTTTTAACACATGTTTTGAATTCACTACAGTGGTTTAATCCTTTGGGTTAGTGGATGAAGCAGAGATAAGCTGTTCTTTTTCATAAGGAAGATATGTTTGCATAAACGCATAGAAGCCTCAAGTTGATACTTAAGTTCTTTAAGTTTGGTTTTCCGATGCTATCTGGGGACTTCCTGCCTCAGATCTTACATCTGAATGCCACAAAGTAAAGCTACTTTAAAAATATTATTCCGTTCATCTGATAGCAGCAAGTGAACTATCCTGTAGTTTACGAATACTTCAAAGTAAAATAATATATATATAGAGACATACTGTAGATCATATAAATATATACTATACTAGCTTATTATCAATTATTACTGTTCAAATCCTGCTTCTACTAAATGAACAATGAGTAGGAAACCAACTAACATTCTGTTTAATATGCTAAACCAGGTATGGAGGAGAGTCCCAGCCAGGCAGGCATTTTAACTATTTTAAACTGTTGTAGGATCATTTTCCTAGGTCCCTTCTCCCTCTATCACAGTCTCTCATATGCTGAGACAAATGCTGAGGCCTAGTGGGACAATTTTTTTAAAGAGGTAATGGCCAGGCTAGATGTGTTGCTAGGCTACAACAAGACTTTGATCATAGGCCTGTTGTTTAGGTAAGTTATAAAATGGCCTTTTATCAGTCTTTGCTACTCCTGTGAGAGCCTCTGCACTGGCCTCACTGAGGGAGTTATTCATTAAGCTGCGAATTCAGCGGATTCTCATAGCAAATCCGAAACTGTGACAATTCCCCAATTGTAAAGTTATGACCGCAACAATGTTTAAAATTGTGACTGCAACAGTTTGCCATAGCAAAGTTGTGACAATATTCTCATTATAAAACCGTGACAGTTACAGTAGCAGTCTATTGTGGCTGTCTCAAGCTGTCGAATTCACACCTATATGTAACAATTCGACTTTAGTGAATAACCCCCTGACAGTGACATCTGTATAAATGCTGTAAGTCTCCAAAATTAATTTAAAATGTAAATTAAAATGGCCAGAGAGACCTGGGATACAGTGACTGAGAACTACAGCAGTACAATTTCTGTTTATGACACTCCATTACTGTTGGGTGGCTTCAAGGGTAAGTTAACCATGAAATTCATTTTTAGTATGTTGTCAGCAATAACATTCTAAGACAGTTTCAAGTGGTCTTCATTTTTTATTTTATTGTCTTAAAAACGTTATTTTTGAACTTAGAAAGCAATAAAATTCACAAATGTATCTGTTTTTGGCTTTACCGATAACAGCCATGTTGATAAACAAGTTCACCCAATCCCCTTGTTTTCTATTCTGCATTAGATAATACATATTCAGATAGTATGCCCAAAAGCCCAAATTTTTAAAGCTAAATAAATAAATATAATATTTTAAAAACAAAAGTTTGAGTTTTTAGAGGCACAGTATAGTAACTCTAAATGCAAGTGAGGCAGTTTCAGTGGTGTTACTCTCTTTGATAGGTTAATGATCCCTAGACCCTTTCAAACAGCAACTGATTTAAGAATAGTTGGGGAGTGGAACAGTAAAAGAGCAGTGGTATAATTATCGGTGAGCAGGCCATGGTGCACTGAGCTCCACCCCCTGCCATGCTCCCCTCAGACCATAATCAGAATGAAATGTTTGAACTATTTTAGGTTGCTGCTATGGATGGCTAAATCAGCAGTAGTAGGGCAAAGTGACTAGGCCACCTTGAGGTCCAGCCTTTGTTGCAGCCACCACTAACACCCCTGTTGTTGAGCCTCTGGTAAAAGCCTGAACTGAAATGAGAATAAAACCTCAGATTAATTGATCAATTAGTTGCAGAGGGGCACTGACCTTCATAAATCCAATAGATGAAGCAAATAAAACCAAAAAAAAAGCAGACATCTGCTCTTCTAGGGAGTGGAGCCTTCCTAGAAATTGCCAATCACCTTGCCAAGCTATGCACTCAGCCTATGACCAACCAGTGACTCACCCACCATTGCAGACAATGTTCAGCTTTGAATAACTGTTATAGAAAAGTGTTTTGTAGGATTTCTATAAGGTACGCAGATCCATTCCACATCATTGCCAAAGGCATGTTTTTCCAGGGTTTGAATGAAATATCATTTCTTTATTTATGCTGAAGGCATGTGTTGTACGGTATGATCTCTCCTTCCCAATGTAAGCAAAAATACACATTAGTTGTTCGTACACTAGAGATGAGTCAAATCTTTCACATTCAGGGCCTCTGACACACACACTGAACTTACAGCTTTTAGTTTCATCATGCACAGACTAGCAAGATGTACACTGGCAAACAATGGATTGGTGGATAAGATGTCCTGTTTCATAACCAAGAGGTATGGCTCAATCTTACTCATCTACTTGCTTAAAGAAAGAGGCTAGAACACAACAATGCTTGCAATTTACAACCTGTGTTTTAGCACATCAGCAGAGCACAGAGCTAGGGAAAAACTAAAATCATTCACTTATAGATAAAGAGTGACCAGCTGCATTTAGTTACAATCGAAATGCCTGAATAAGTATTATTATAATAAGACTTCATTCTTTTTCATGCTGACAATAGCATTGTTTTTCTAACTAGCATGTTCCGGTTACAGAATTGTATAAACTTCTACCATTTCTGCAGGTAGGAAAGTCTATAGTATCTTTTGTTGCCATGGTTTATGCTCCAGAGAATGACTTTGTTTTCTTTGTGCAATGCCTAAAATATAGAACTAAAGCTCTGCTGAATCTCTTAAGGAAGCACCACTATAAAAAAAAAAAAGCCCTTTTTGGAGCTGTTAAAGTAAAAGGCACCCACAAAGTGAAAAGGAGGAGAAGATGAACACAGGGGGGTGATTAATGGGTGGGTGGGTTAATTGGATGGAGTGTAAAGGTGGGGATAAGGAAGGAAATGGAAGTAAATAGGAAGCTTGGGTGGAAGATCGTGTAGGAGGAAGCGGCATCCCACCCTCCCATCCCTTCCAATTTAGGAGGGTGAGAGGATGTAGTGAAAATAACCAGGCACAATGGCGTGACATGCTGTATTAGGTGGAATGTTCTACTTGCCGCAGCTGAGTGGCAAAAAATTGTTAATATATGTCAAGTGGTAACATATCATGATAGGAGATATTTATTTACAATATGGGCATTACTTGGGCAAGGGTTCGAGACTGGAGTGAATGGCTCCCCTGGGTATTACCTGCATCAGCCTTTGTGGTTAAGGAATGGTAGCATTAGATGCATTAAAAGAACGATGTTTAGCAACAATATTGGGGCAAGCATTCCAATTTTGACATTGCTATATCAGTTTTGTACGGTTGATAACATTAATATGGTTAATAAAGATGTAGCCAAAATTCAACCCATCTTGGTGAGTCATGCACGGTTACTGAGTTTTAAGCATAAAAGGGAAGGAGTTGGGGATGGATATGGAACAAAGTTTGCACAATACACCAGTAAAAAAAAAATGTTATCTCGACTAAAACAGCAGTTATTCCTATACAATCATTTGTTGAATCGCTAATTTGTGTTCTTCTTCTCAATGCTGGTTGCAGACATCTTTTTATAGATTGGGCTTTCTGGGACACATCATGAAAATCTAAATTTTGATAGAAACCAATGCATAGAATGGGAGATTGTTTACATAACAGATTAAGGCTGTGGAAGAACTGGGTGTTTTTCAGCTGAGCTAGAAAAATAGTATCCATTGTTTCCTGTGAGATAATCCACACAGACTATTGTGCTTTGCACCATACACAATAATGAGCCTAATTAAAACAAGCTCATCTGAAAAACAGCTAGTGTGACCCCCGTCTAAAGATGGCTGCAATCATTCAAGGGAACTATCACAAAGCAATACAAATCAGGAATTTAAATTCAAAGATAACATCTTATCAATGTAGTGTTTTTTCTAGTGTTACAGGTTATTTAAACAGCTAATACTGTTTAATAAATTGGATTAGTGTTTAAAAAATTGATTTACTTAAATTCTTTGATATTGAAGGAAAATTCTAAAACAGGTTTCTAGAGGTCTAGTAACCCACAGCAACCAATCATCAGCTGGCTTCATATTTTTTCGTTCCCATTTACTAATGAATGCTAACAGCTGATTGGTTGCTATGGATTAACGGCCCCTGTTGATGGATCCCCCTAATTGACCTTTATGAGTGCAGCAGTCCTGTCTTGCCATATGACTGGAACCTAGACTATGTATATGTAAGCAACTTAATGTTCCACAGCCTGTTACAGACTATGGATCATAGCCAAGTCATGATTATTATCTATGGAGTCTGGAAAGCCCATAAGCACAGTGTCTGAGGTAAGGCATCAATTACATTTTATTTGTAATTTTACTCAAACAGTAACACAAAAAGTGACTGTACAACTTTACTTTTGCCAGGTATGGATATTTAATAAAGTAAACGTGATTGTGGATGATGATATCAAGGACAATATTAGCCAAGTTTCAGTCTATTTTTTCTCATTGCTTAATTACTGTGAACGATGCCTTCTAGCTCATTTATTATGTAAAGCGCTCTTTAGCCAAAATTAAGCACAACATGCTCATTAGCTGACTTAGAGAATTATTCATCCCTGTGAGAAAATTGTAATTTTCACAACATTTGTCATTTGTGAGATAGTCGGCATGACTCTTGTATACTCTCTGTGACAGGTTTTAAACTTGAAGCCATCTTAACTGGTTTTCTCTTTACAGTCACATTAACAGTTTACAAGACCACAAAAAGACACTAGTTTAGCCTGTTGTCCTGATCAAGGACAGAAAGCGAGTGTGGAGCAAATCTGTCCTGTTTGAAACGAATAAAGTACAACACAAGGGGCCTTATTGACTAAAGGTCGAACAGTCACAAAAATCTCTGAATTTGCATCTACTGTATTAGTTATTAGTCACTTCCCTATGATTGCTTAGTGATCAAACTCTGAGATGTGGCAAATACGCAACCAATTCAGGCAACTACGATAGCTGCAATCTTATGGAGCACTTCGCATAAGTGTGCACAGGTGCGTCTACTATTGACTAAGGGGTGAAATTTATTAAATTCGGGAAAAGTCGTTTGCGCTTTTCTGAATTTAATAATTTGGTTGAACGCCTTGAAGATTCTCCCGGTAAGTATCACGAGATTTTCACCGTGCGATACTTGCTGTGAGAAACTTTTTTGATTGGATATATACATGGAAAGGTAGCTGTACTTAATTTTAAAAAGTTTCTCACGGTAAGTATCGTAAGTACTGGGAGAAACTTCAAAGCGTTCTCTCGATTAAAGTTGGAAAAGCCGAAAAGGCTTTTCCGACTTTAATAAATTTTGCCCTTAATAAGAGTTTGTGGAAAGAGCGAAAGTGACTAGGTGTAACTGCTCCGAATTTACCCATTTGACTTCACCGCATCAGAGTGGAAAAATCAGGGGGCTGATGGCAGGGATCCACATACTATTTCTATCCATCTGACTATGCCACACAACATATCTGACAGCGATCACCTCTGCCCGCTTGTTCGACAAAACTATTTGACGCTTCCTCGGTCGCGAATTCACTTCTCATTTCTATTATGGAGATGTGACTCGAATTGTAGCAAGGTGAATTCACCCATTAATCAATAAGGGCAACGTCAGAAGAAACATTTTAATGTCAATGGTGAAGCCCATGACAAGATGCTGACAACACATGCCACTGTTTTCAAATCTATTCTTCATTTTCATATTTGACAGAGAGAAACGCTGTATAAAGGTATATATATTTTTTAATACACATATATTTACAAAAACTTTTATTTCATTAGTACAACCTAAATTGGTATTAGCGTTTTGAAGTGACAGGTGCACATTAAACAAGACCTATATGTACTGCAAACAAGTGAACAGGGAACAGTTTTAAGCAGATTCATGATTATGCAGGGGGCTCTGATCTCTTTCTACTGGTAGGCTCCAGCACTCCAGACCTACACTGTAGGGGACAGCTCAGTTATATTTCACTTGCAGTGTTTTATGGACCAACGCACATGATTGGCTGATTTGTCTAGATTCAGGTAAACTTAGTGTGTAAGCAATTGTGGGCAGGGTCTCCATTTCTTCATTACTGTTGGTTTAGATCATTAAATACTGTGCAAACATATATGTGTTCCCCTTATTATGGTTAGCGCCATGGAAGATGTTATTGCTATATAAAGTGATAATAATATTAATGCTACTGTGTGGTATAGTCACAAATGGTTTCCTCACTAGCTCCCTGTGCTGTGGCTCAGCACATTACTGAGAATCTTAGCCTCACTCTGCTATCACCGTACTTTTTATCGTTTAGCTATGCCTCTAAAGTGTAAGTAAACCCTCTTTATAAAGTTTGCCCCATTAAAGTATTGTAAAGTGTAAAAACGATTAGTAAAATCCTCTCTCACCTTTTCACTCTGCAGCATTTGTAAACCCTCTGTAAAATATTCCTCCTACCTGTAGAGTATGAGGCCACGCCCCCACCCCTCTCACATTCTCTGGTTTAAAAACTGACACAAACAGTATTGGAATTCAGTGCTTCAGGGCTTAGCAGTGAGAGGAAAGTCAGATTACTAAGCATGCACTAGCAGAATGAGTCATTGTGTGACCTCATTAGGGGGAGGGGGGCTTCTGGGCACTAACCAGGAAGAGAAAATTACAGAGAGATCCTCTAGGATTAATGCAGCAGGTTTAAGAGGTGAGAACTCAAAAAAACAAAATCCTTTTTACTTTTAAATGTTTAAGTTTATCTTTATATATTATAAATATAATATATATGTATAGTTTGGTCAATAACTTTACTTACACGGGTGATATTGCCAGCTGATGTTTAAAGGAACAATCAGACCAAATTTAGAAAATGCCGATGGGGGGCTTCAGTAGGAGCATGGCTAGCAAGGAATGCGCTCCTTAGAGAGATCTCCTGATTAGGGCACCGTAGAGTCACCAGCGCTGTTGGAAGCTGGGGAATGCAACACATAAGTGCTGTACAGCACTTCTTTACAGGTAAGAATTTGACCTTTTTCTTAAAAAAATTGATAATAAATCCTATTTACAAAAGGTGTTAGCATAAATAATCAGATGTTTTTTTTTTTTATTAGGTGTGACTGTTCCTTTAATAATCGTGTTTTCCTCACAATCTCATATGACTACCTATAGTTCCGTGCATTGATGTGCCCTCACAATATTGCCTTTAAGGCCAGGGTCACACTAGCTGTTTGTCAGCTGAGCTGTTTTCCGTTAGACTCATTATTGTATATGGTGCAAAGCAAAATAGCCTGTGTGAATTATCCCACAGGAAACAATGAATACATTTTGTTAAAGAGAAAGCTACATGTCACTCTGCTGCAATGAGCGAACACTTGCCAAGTCTGCCTTGAAATGATTATATTACTTGCAACGATTTGCAATTTCATCAAGGAGTTTCTTTTAAAAGGGGTGGTCAATATTTTGCACCTTTAACTAATGGTGGCTTATCATGCTCTGATTATTGTCAAAATGGAAACAAATAGTACATTCCTAATGTACCCTTCCCATACCCACAGGCATGCTGCAAGTTATTCAAACCATCTATTCATGCAACATTTCAGCACTTAATTTAACTTTAAAGTTACAAATTTCTAAGAATAAGTTTATTTAAGTTTACAAAAAAATGTTAATACGCCTTTTTCTTTGTGACAGGATTCAGAATAAATCATTTTATTCTATGACATAACTAGATAAAATCAACAGCAATTTCAAGGTATTTTTGGAAAGGTGTTTTTTCTCTACAAAACACCTCTGTTGTTTAGCCCTATAGTTCAGCCCTAAGGTGTTGATTGGCCATGGTACTTTCCTAAATTTTCTTCTCTACCAATCAGCAAGAGCCACAAGTACAGCAGTATCATGTCATGTGTCAGGTGACTTGCATTCTGGGAGAGTTACAGGCATGGTAATTTTTTAGTGAAAAGTATAGTTAGTTCTGTATAATATATCAAAAGCATATGTGTAACTGTTGAGGTAGTAAGAAAGATGAGTACTGTAGTAATACATGGTACTTTATTTCAGTGGTTCTCAACCTGCCGGGGTCGCGAGGCCATCCCATGGGGGTCGAGAACCGCTGTGGCACCCGGAAGCGCCCGCAGGAACCCTTCTTATAAAGGTTTCTGAAGGGTGACGTCAGCTGAAAACGTCACCACGTGACGCGCATATGTGATGACGTTTCGGCCAAACGTCACCACGTGACGCGCGTACATGATGACGTTCGGCCGAAACGTCATCACGCACAGCGCGGTGACGTCAGCGCCAGGGGTTGCCACCCCAAAAAAGTTGAGAACCGCCGCTTTATTTGGACTAACCGTTCATTAGTCATAAGCTGACCTGATTAAGAGGGAATATCTCTTGAAACCGTGTCTTATACAATGAACCATTCAACTGGGCTAATACGGCTTAAACCATTATTGTACTAACTGTCAGGGTCAAATTATTCCCAGAATGTTTTTCCAGTGTAAAAAGGTAAAGATGTTCAGAGCCATTGGGCATTTATATTTGGTGTTTGAAACTGATTTTTATCTTTTTGGAAATTTCTAATGTATTTAAAACAAGCTAGTCAGGCTACTGTGCTGAAATACATTTATATATGTATATTGTATGTATTAAAAGAGTAGATTGGAAAGCAGCCTGTGTTTTTCTCCAAGAACCACACAATAAGATAAAAGTGCTTATTCATCAGTGAGAATTTGAATGTTGAAGTGTTGAATTCTCGTCATTTTGGGTCGCTGCGCTTTGAAAGTCGCGAATTATCTACTCCTCATTCACTAAAAGGAGGATTCCTTATAGCAAAGAAGTGAATGACAGTAGAGGCCATCTCTTGCATGGTGTGGCAGAGTCAGATGGACAGCAGCAGCCCTGTCATCAGCCCCTTAATTTCCACACTTTTATCTGGGGATGTAAAACTGGGACACAGTAGGCCTTGCCAAATTAGACTGATGAGTAGGTGAATGTGAAGATCTCCGCAAGCCCATCACTGTCGTAAGCACCCAGCGTGGTCACAAATTCTCTACATGTATGTATGTATGTATAATTTTATTTATAAAGTTCCACAAATGTATGCATTGTTGTACAATTCAGCAATACAGATATAATATAGACATGGAAAAAGTGCATTATACAATACAATTAAAATATCACAAGGCTATAACACTTTAAGTGCCAGGTTGTGGTTGACACAAGAGGTTGGAGGTCGCTGCCCCATAGAGCTTACAATCTAGGTGTATGTATCGAAATACATTCTGCATTTACCCTTCCCATACACCCACAGGCATGCTAAAAGTTGCAGTTTAGCAGACTAGATTAGTTTAATATCAGATTAAGGTTCCAATTGCACATATCCACAATATATACAAATGTGTGAAAACTTCCCAGTCCATATTTAAGGCATCTAAGAGTTGCTCTCGCCAAGACTGGAATCCCTTTAAAGCGCTCGCTGATGTCCGCGTGCACTACATCAGCGAGCGCATATCAGTCAGTGCGAAGTGAGGCGAGGACTCCGCACCCCACTTTGCACTATCGTGAATTACCCCCTAAATGTTCCTTAGTAAATTGGATGGTGCATTAAGCCTTAAAAATGATTTTAATTTCATACTGCTTCAATTTCTACCATATAGAAAACAAGAATTCAGCAGTAACTACACTTTTCCAAACTTTTTGTCTGTTTTCTGGGATTTGCTTGATTCATCAACTATTGCTTTGTTACATTTTTGATTCGTGTATTATTGAATGTAGTAAACACTATCTTTCAACAGGTCTAGATTGACAAACAAACTGCATTGTTAAACAAAACAAATAAATACAAAGATGTATATAAACCCACTATAACAGACCTGGGAATTATTCAGCCAGCATGCCACATCCGGTCCTCTATCCCTGACTAGACCAAATGAGCCTGCGAAAATGGGGCGGGGGTGAGGCCAATTGCCATGGGTGCAAGTTAAATATATTACTCTGGCCCTCTAACACCATTCTAGTTTCTCATGTGGCCCCATGGGAAAATTAATTGCCCATCCCTGCACTATAACATTAAATATAACGCTCCGTTTTTTTGGGTGATCTGGGTACATCTCTGTGAAAAACTAGCTAAATGGTGAACTTTCACATTATTAGGCTGTGTTTACTTTAAGCTAGTGGCCTTGGGAATGGTAGGTTGAAGTGGTTGATGGGATAAACCCTAGTGGTAGATATAACCTGCCAAGTAATTGGCAGTCACATGGTTAAATATATTTGGAGTTCTTGCTTTCAATCTGGGATATGTTTAGGTGGTAGACTGAATCCCCTGCTGTGTTTATAGGGCTGTTAGGGAAATGGAGCAGGAGAGATCTGGACTTGTGCAAGAGGAAGTGAAAATAAGAGAGACAAAGAATTTCTAAAAGAAAGAAAGCACTCTGCATTTTATTCCCTGCTCCTCTGCAATAAAAGCAGCTCTCCTTCTGCAATGGAATGCTTTATAGCACAGCCATATGTGAAAGTTCCAATGTAAATACAGGTACATAGTTAACATCATAATATTTGCTATTGTTTCTAAGGATAACTTGGAGAAGGAGAAAGACATCAAAATAATTGTGCTTTGCACAGCTTATAAAGTCTAAACTTATTAAAACCTGAGCAGTAAACCCCCTTTTCCCTTTAGTTGGGGGGGGGGGGGGGGGGGGGGAATTCTCTACTTTACTTGATACAGAGAAAAGAAACAGAAAAAAATTATTTATAAATTAAATATACTAGTCTAAAAACAAGAATTATTTCATATAACGTGTTTCCCCAAAAATAAAACAGGGTCTTAGATTCATTTTTGCACCTAAAGACGCACTAGGTCTTATTTTCATATTTCTCGTACTTTTCTGCAGCTAGGTCTTATTTTCTGGGAAACATGGTACCAGTACGGTATATTTCCAGTACTTTACTGCAGCTAGATCTTATTTTCAGGGGACACGGTACTGGTACGGTATATTTCCAGTGCTTTACTGCAGCTAGATCTTATTTTCTGGGAAACATGGTACCAGTACGGTATATTTCCAGTACTTTACTGCAGCTAGGTCTTATTTTCTGGGAAACATGGTACCAGTACGGTATATTTCCAGTGTTTTACTTCAGCTAGATCTTATTTTCTGGGAAACATGGTACCAGTACGGTATATTTCCAGTACTTTACAGCAGCTAGGTCTTATTTTCGTATTTCTCCTACTTTACTGCTTCAGGGTCTTACTTTCAGGGGATGTCTTATTTTTTGGGAAACATGGTACCATTACGGTATATTTCCAGTACTTTACTGCAGGTATTGCCTGTTTAAAAATCTTGTCATTTGACTCGGCTGAAGCCTTTTCCATACACTTTAAAAGAACAGCACCATCTGGGTTTTTATGTTCTGTTTATTTCTATAAAGTCGTGTTCTTCAACCCAAGCCACAAGTCAACTAGTAGAGAACCACAGGTTGTCAACAATAACTGAACTAGTACATCATACAGAGCCACAGGTACTCAATAATACCTGAACTAGGTTGTCAACTAATAGAGAGCTACAGGTTGTCAACAATAACTGAACTAGGTTCATTAACAACTAGAGAGTCACAGGTCATCAACAATAACTGAACTAGATTGAAATTACCGGGTAATAGAGTCACAGGTTGGTTATCATCAATAACTGAACTAGGACATCAACAACTAGAGAGCAACAGGTCATCAATGATAACTGAACTAGGCCATCAATAATTGCATATTCAGAAGAAGGAACATTTTGTTGGGCTTGATACACTAAAGTAGGCTTATATATGTATGAAAACAATGTGAAATATGTGGCAAACAGAATCAATGTATTTATACTTTAAAGATATATTTGTTTAATTTGCCCCAGTGAACCTTAGATTTGGTCAGACTTTGTAGAGCGAATAGTATTAATAAATATCCTTATTTCGGTTGCCACAGGGGGCATATTTGATTTGTTAAGTTAGGGCTAATTATAGCTCATGTGAGAGTTGTGGGGTATGGTGTGTGAATTAGAAGAAGGATGTTACCCTGACGAGAAACAATATTGGGTCAGTGCATGGGGGAGTCTGTGGAATGCTTATTTAGTTTGTTTTTCCTTCCATTCTAAAGATGATCACCATCTTTTATCTGTTATGTAAAAAATTGGTTTGTGTACATTCCTTGACATCAACTGCGCTCCTCTCACAGCAACCAGCTTTACGTGCCACACACCAATACTTTCTTGTCTTAAACCCTTTTCTCTTTCTGACCCCCACATCTGGAATTCTATACCCGTTTATCTTCACCAGGAACATTCCCTCTACACCTTTAAAACCAAACTGTGATGTCCTACCTGTTGGAGCACTAGCACTAATTTTTATCACTGAT
>WMED01005484.1:0-19469 GCA_019650415.1 Pipa parva
AGATTGTAAGCTCCATGGGGCAGGGACTGAAGTGAATGATGAATCTCTGTAAAGCATTGCGTGATATAGTAACATTATATAAATGAATAAATACAATACATACATAGCTATAGAGATGAATCGCTATAATCACAGTATGAACTGTGCTGTAATTACCCGACACTTCTCTGACAGAGAAGCTAGTGCGAAGATCCTCTCTACTTGTTTCACCACCGGTGAAAAATGGTTGAAATATCATCACGTTCATTGTGGACACCAACTTGAACACTCCCTGCAATGAGCATAATGATGGGTGAGGCCGGTGGGAGGAGCTTCACGCAGGCTTCTCTGTCAGCCCGTGCGCTGTGAAGAAGCATCTGGTGCCGGATAATTACAGCACAGTTCATGCTGTGACTGTAGCGATTCACCTCTATATCTGGTAAGGTTTTTAATAAGTCTTTTTTGTTTTATACCTTTAGGTCCCCTTTAAGTTATTATGCTGCCTGGTATTTAGCCCTCTCTGTCTAGCTATGGATGCAAGCATGGAGGGTGGAAGCAAACGAGTATTCTGATTACCGTTTGATTTCTTCAACTTGCATAGAAAGGTCTCTGTTCCCAGACATAAGGGAAACCTAATATCAATAGACACACAAAAATCATGCAAACCCATAACATTAGGTACACAAAACAGGAGCAAATAGTGGTGCAAAACTGGAGGAAATGGTTTGCTAGATTTCTTTAGCTAAATATAATATTCCCTTAGAGGGAAGACAGGTCATGTTTTGTGACACTACAAATCTAGTCTGTGGGACTTTTTAGATGTTCCACCAGCAGTGTACTGGGTTGATGGGAGTTGTAGTTCCTCCACAGGTCACAGGTTAACATACTACATGATGTAATTTTAGATGCCATTTGGTAATGGGAACCATGCACTTTGATACTGGAGGAATGTACATTTTCTTGAAGCAACTGTTGTGCATCATCATATTGACCAGGTAACACTGAACACTTGCTCAATACTAAATAAAAAAAATACTAAAATATTACAGTTTCAGTTTATGTGCAAGACTTAAGTTATGGTCTTGTCAAGGAAGTTGTTTTTCAATCCACTTCAGGCACTATGTGTATGTTAAAAGGAAAAAGAAGCCTAATAACATAGAATTTGAAACATTTCATTTAAGAGCAACTACTTGGACTATAAACAACAAAAATAAAAGTAACTTATCTATTCCTTCATAAAGAATATCAATTTAATGTGATGCTTCATTTTTCTGCAAAGAATTATGTGTCTTGGACTTTCAGAGTCTCGTTCCTATTATGGTCTTCAGGCTTGACATTTATTTAAAAGTGTCTCTATTGATCCATGATATTTTCAGTGTGATGACTTAAGGAATCATTTGCAGTGCAAATTTACTTCACTGTCAAGTTCAGAACTTTCTTCCTAAATCCGGAGGTTTTATATAAAGCCCTTGGAGTATTTGTTCTTGATCTCTGATCTGTGTTTTTCTGACATTCTTCCTATGGCCTTTTAAATGTAAATACAGATCATGGCTTTTATATTTTCATTTCTATATGCATTTTGTGTTTCTCAACAAGGAAGTTTTGGATTTTGGAACTGAATGCCTTAGGGACAAACAAATAGTCCGTTTTATTTCAGTAGATCTGTACACATGTATGTCAACAGTTAACCAACAGTAAGAGGAAAACTTTTATGGCTTGACCTCACCCACAAATGTAGTGTGCAGAGAACTTGCCTAATAGAGAGGAGCATCAGGGAGCAGACAGAAGCAGGGCTGGTTCTCTTTCCATTGTTACTCTAGCCTTTAGTAGTGTGAAGGAGTCTTTTAATGGTACATGAGCAATAAACAAGGTGGCTTTCTCCAAGTCTTGCTTTGAATGCACGTTGGACATAACTATATTCTGGCATCCCACAGACATTACACCAGATTATGTGCAATGTCCCCATTAAACTTGTCCCAGATGCTCTGCACTGATCCTTCACATACTGTACATATTTCCAAAATTTAATGGCCTAAACACTGTCTCTAGGTGCAGAAGTGCACAGGAGTATATTGATGATACAATTTACATTAATGTCTGCAAGGGACTACATGCCCAGTTGGCGCACGCATTTGTGCCATGTACAAGCTGCTTCCTTTAAGGAAACCACAATAAGGCATTGTTTGTTCGTAGACTGCAGAAAGCTACTCACATTATAACTCAGAGTCCTGTTAGGAATAAATAAAATGATCTTATCTTAATATTATATATTATAGAATATAATTATGTTTAATAAAATATTAACATAGTAAAACCGTTTATGAGGCAGTAAAAAGACACAAGTCCACCCAGTTCAGCCTGTTATCCTGCAATGCTGATCCAGAGGAAGCAAAAATCCTCATCTTCGGGGGGTTTAAAAAACCCTTCCCGACTCCAAATATGACAATCATAATAATTCCCCGGATCAAGCTTGTATCCATGACTTGTAATATTGCTAATACACTTAAGGAAGGCATCCAGATCCCTTTTGAACTTTTTTATTGAATCAACTATGACAACTTTCTCAGGCAGAGAGTGCCATAGCCTCATTGATCTTACATTAAAGAACTTCTATGTTGGTGCAAAAACATATTTTCCTCTAGACATAGATGATGCCCTCTTGCTATACTTACAGTTCTTGCTTTAAATAGATCACTCTACTGACCCCTGATATATTAATAAATGTTTATTAGGTCACCCCTTTGTCTTTATTTCTAGAATAAATAACCCCAAATTTTAGTTCTGTGGTTTGCACATTTCTTTTATTCCTTGAGCGGGTTCAAAGGCGGACAACTAAACTACATCTTTCTTGTGCACTGCTACCCAAAACTGTAAACAGAATCCTATGAGCAGTTTGACAAGTGATTTGTAAGGCGGTATAATTGTGTTCTCGTCATGTGACTCTTTGCCCCTTTTGATGTACCCCATGATCCTATTTGCCTTGGCAACAACTGCTTGACACTGGTTGCTACAGTTAAGTTTATTGTCAGCTAAAATTCCTAAAACCTTTTCTGTGTCTGTTTCACCCAGTGTTTTACCATATATTAAGAAATCTTGATATATCTTTTCCTTTCTCATATGCATAACCTTAAATTTATTTGTGTTAAACCTAATTTCCACTTCTCTGTCCAAGCCTCCATCTTGTCCAGATCGATTTCTAATAGAATTTTGACCTCCTTTGTTTTACTTTACAAAGTTTTATATCTTCTGCAAAAATTAAAGTTTGAAGTGTTTTTGTGGTTGTTATAATCACTTCAATATTGAATACATTTAAAACAGATGTCTTTCCCTTCTTTTTCTTACATTATAAGCTTTCATGGGTAGGGTCTTCATTAATTTTGTGCAATCTTGTACCAAATTTTGTAAACTATGTAATATTATTTTTTATGTACATTTTAATATGTACAGCACTATGGAAGATGTGAATGCTATATAAAGGAATAGTAATAATTTTCCTAGTTCCAGTAATCAAAGTAATAAGCACAAAGTATATAAACCAAACAAAATTGCATTAGGCACATTACTGCTTATTCTACTCATCATATCCCACAATCCCATCATAATAAAATAAATAAATCTGTTTAACTCTGTATTGAATTAAAATTATTTTAGAAACTTACTGGATAACTGAAGGGGTCAAATCTTGACGAATTCTTTAAAAACCCTAGATGTTTGTTTTGCCTCTTTATGGTAAGGTATCACATTTAAAGTCCTATTGACTGACCGTTGCATCTGTCATTCCTATAGCCAAGAATACATCTGTTGATTCTAGACTGCAGGTTCAAAATATCTGTAACTTAAATACTAATGCAGCAGGTCAATGTCTGGCATACACAAAACTAAAATTGCCATCATTAGTCTGCTGGAAGCCTGCTCTTTCTTACATGAGAAAATCGCAGAAAGTCGAGGAACTGCAGATCAGCCTATAATCAATTTTAATTCATGCACATAACTTATGTAAAATCTTTTTTAACACAGATCTCTCCTAAGAATATATTTTACACATATATTCTTTGTTAATCTTAACCATGTGCTTGCTATTTTATGATAATGACACATGGACATTTACCCATATAGGTCTTGCAAACAAATCCTCAAAATAAGAGAAGAGACTGAGGGGGGGGGTTATTCACTAAGGTGTGAATTCGACTGTTGAATTCATAAACAGCAGATTCTCATTGTAAATCCGCTACAATTTCCGCATTGTAAAGTTGCGAAAATTTTTTAAAGTTAAGATTGCGACAATTTTCCCATAATAAAGTTGCGACTGCAACAATATTCTCATTATAAAGACACGACTGCGACAGTAGCAGCCTATTTCAACTGTCTTTATCTGGCGAATTCGCACCTATACAAAACAATTCAGACTTTAGTGAATAATCCCCTGTGATGTATATCTCTGCTCCCACTTGAGTTTGCTTGGATTTTGTTGCTCTTGATATACCTCTGGCATATACTGTCTTGCACTTTTATTTTATTGTAAAAAAACTGCAAGCAATCACAGATCTTCAGTAAAACTACATTTTAAACGAGTTTAACATTAGTATTGCAGAGCAAAAATATTTAATGCAGTAGTATTTAGATAATTATGAAGGTGTCAAATGTTGCTCCCCTAAAATTGGTTTATTTTAGCACAGGGGTCCCCAACTGCCAGTCCGTGGACCAGTGCTAGTCCGTGGGCCTCTTGGTACCAGGCTGCATGTTGGTGATGCACGCACAGGAAGCGTGTCACCGTCATGCGTCTGGCAACACATGTTGTCCTGCCCACCATCTTCCTGGTTCGTCAAACCTTTTCTGGAAGGGGAAATGGCCCCCAATTAAAAAAGTTGGGGACTGCTGTAGTTTTTTTTTTCTCCTCCAATTAGGTCATTCATGTCGGAGAATGTCATGGGAACACATGGAGGAAGTAGAAAATTGTACCTTCCTAATTCTGAAGGGTGAGCTTATCTCACTAGGTATCCTGCCCCCCATATACACATTGTTAAGTCTACATTGTAGGAACTAAAAAAATGAAAATATGCCACTTGTACCTTTTAAAAAACTTGAATGTCAACTAAGAATAAGGATGCTCTCTTGTTGCTCTTAACATATATTTGCTCTAGCATACATTGATTATTCTGTTCCTATACTTGGAATGGTTTTCCTTTTAAAATGTTTTTAAAGTTTAATTCTAAGTCTGAAATAAGTTGTTAAAGCAGTGTTTACTTCCTATATTTTTTGTTAATCTTGTTAACAGGGAGTTGTGTAGACATAGATACAAACACCCCTTATAGAAGTAACACACAGCAACAAATTAAACACTGGGTTATGGTGAATCTAGTATCAGAACAGGAACTGTACAGCTAATAGGTATACACTGCCAACGTAAGAAACATTGTGTGGATGAAATAGTTAAGTGTTGTGGTTCATAAGGTTTTTTAAGAAGCTTGGGCTAAGGTGGGTTAAAATGAACCATTCAAAAGGAGATACAGTGCAAGAGGAGGTAAGTTTTTCAGTGTTTTACAATTGCCTCTGAAATGTCTACAGCTTATTAAAATCACGTTTTTACTGAAACACGCTGTACCATCTCCCTACGAAACTGTGCATTATTAGCAGAGCTGCAAAGATAGCTGAAATAGACCAAAGTAAGACACAGACTTTTACCTAATGTAAGCCTTTGAACGTTAGAAAATGAGGATCAAAGAGCTGCATGAATACTATATACAGGTACTATAATCCAACAGAGCACATTATCATATCAAAACAGTGTATGGAAGCCTTTAAAAATTGACATGAAATAAATGAGAAGGCTTAATGGAACACAGTCATGAAAGTGGAAACCATATTGCTGGTGGGATTTTTTTTCTAACCATTTCGATACAGTAAGAGTAAGTTTAGCTCAGAGCGTGATTTGATTTATTAAAACCCATTACAGAATGCGTTTTAAGTAAAAAGACTGAAGTCATTCAGAAAGGGGCCATTGCAGCTGTGTTCGTTATTTCACATATGCACATACTACTGGAAGACTTAAAGGTATTAAAATGATATATACTAGTCTAGTAGAAATCTTGAAATGAAACAGATTTTGTTTACAAGGTTAATATCTTACTGTCTATTTCCTGGTAGATTAATTATTCCTTGTAAAGTAAATACTTTATAATTCAGAAAAGTATTAATGATGCCACAGAAGAAAATGTACCAATCCATGATCATTCAGTACCAAATCTTTCATCCTATACTTGCAGGACCACCTCTATGGTAAAATGCCATATTAAACAACATATCAACATATTATCAGCTATTGAAAATGCAAAGTGGCTTTCTTCCAATCTCTTGCAAATCAATGTTATCATAACCTTAAAGATGTAGGCAAAAGTTTTTGTAAACTGCTCGATTGTTTCAAACCAATGATGATTTGTACAATAGATTTGTTGTTTTAATAGCTGAAAGACAGGCTGCATTGCAGTGCAATTACAATAGCAAAGTTTGTGGAGACGGCACATTAGAAGTTTTGCCTTTTCGGACTATTTGGACGTCCTCTGCTTTTTATACTTAGGCTGCATTCATATGGCCATGTTTAGATGAGTATTTAGAGTAATGCATGAATAGAAGTGAACTATGTATTGGATGGTTGTTGGCTTTCATGTTTGTATGTATTTTATTTGACTTTAAATGTTTTAAGTGAGATTTGAATACAATTTTACCTTGTACTTGAAATTTTCTGAAATGTGTGTCTAGCTGAACTTACAGCTGAAACTCTGCCTGCAAAATATTTTTTTCTGAATTTTCTTTTAGACTTTGGTAAGTAAAAATATTAACACAGGGTGACATTGCAGGTCAACCAGTTTTGGTTTGGCCACCTGGTGCCATTTTATAATCCTAATGCTGTTTGCCTGTGTGTAGTCATCATCCTAGTGAAAATATAGTTCCTTTAAACAGGTTAAAAAATTAGAACATCACATTAGGTTACACGTCTGTTCCTTCTTCATTGTTGAAATGGAATAGTTGCTGTAAAACTGCTGCCAAACTAGTGCAATGTATAATGTACTTTGTTAATACTTTATTGCACGTAATATAAATTTAACTAAGTGCTTTAAGTTAAATGCGGTTAAATATCGTTGTCATTAATTTCCTCTTATCTGGGAAAAGTGAATCATACTTGCAGATATTTTTAAGACAAAGTCCATGACAAGCCTTGATTAATACCTTTCGCATACTTGGGTGTGCATTACATATAATACCTTCAAGGCTTTTCCCCTACAGTATAGTATATAAATGGGCAATGTTAAAGACTTCATTTCCTATCATTTCTTCTTGTCTTTTTGGTTTTATCTGATACTTTCTGAAAATGAATTTACTGCACTGATTTACTTTTTCCTGCTTTTCTGTTTAAAAATCATTAGTCTTCATTAGAAACTGTAGGCCTTCTCAATTTCAAATCTTAAAGACCTGTATAAATCAGGCAATAGAAGTCTCCAAAGACCCAACCACACCTGAATTATCCATTTTTGTGTTTATAACCACCAACCTCCCCCCCATCCCTTCTCATATGGCATTAAAAACTGAATCCCACCATTTTGATGGCATCAAAATACTCTGCTACTTTATTTACAAATAGTAATTCCATTTTTGGGGGGAGTCATGCAAAACCTTATGTGTTTTTGTAGTAATCATACAGATCATAAGGCTTTAGCAACTGAATCATAACGTTAACGACTATTATTTGACTTTTGCATGCTGATTCCTAATTTTCTTTAATAACATTCTTTATTTTTCGAAAATTCTTCCCCACTAGCCGATTCCCTGGTTTGTAAACATGGATCAAAATTGATTTAAGACCAGGTTCACTGTAGTAGCCTGCCTTATGGATGGAACCTGTTTATGAAACAGGTTTTGATTAATTTGAAGCTCAATGCTTTCTACTCTGTTTAGTCTTTAAAAGAGTCCATAGCATGCCTGCATGGATGCTACCTTCTGGATATAATCTGTGGATCGTTCTCATTCTTTTTAGAGGACTATTCACACCCAAAAAAATGCTATTTGGTTTGGATTGACATGGCATTTATTTGTATTAGTATTTGTAAAGGTGTCATCTGATGATAATATTTTTCCTGCACTATGTAGGGATAACTGATATGGCAATCCAATAGGAGTTTTTAATTTCCTGTGTTACTGGCCCTTTAAGTGTGTTCTGTTTAGGCTGAGGAATTCTTGCTCTCTAACACAATTCTAATATGGTTTCTATGTCCACTGCAAACTAATGCTCTCTGTATGCTCATATATCAGTAGAACAAACAATTCAGTGATACTGCTCTAATAGTAGACTACAGCTTACCGGTACTTCTCTGATTTGCTTACTGCTATTGTTCATCTATAGTATTGGTGTTATTGTTGCATTGTTTAGCAGACATAGACACATTTGCAGCCCCTCTGCTGTAGTATAAAAAACATTAGTTATACTGGCAGTCCAGGCTTGGTGGGGTGGATGGGATTGAAGGTCTGCTTTTTTTTTTTTTTTTTATCGTTGTAATATTCAAAATCTGAAGTGCTAAGTAAATGTATTCTTTCCTGTTGATCTCGGTATTTGTAGTCCAAATCACTGTTTACGCCATGTGGCTTGTGACTACATTTTATTGGTTAATCCTAAAACTAACCTTATTTTGCCATTTTTAACATTATTCTAGTTTGGTGGTCTTAATGCTCAATGCAAACCGGAACCACATTGATCAAAGAAAGGCACTAAATTAATTGGGATATTGACAAAAGAGTTAGTTGTAGGAAAGGAAAATCTTATGACCAACCTCCAACCACAGAGTTTCAATCGGCCTGCTGACTAATTTCTTTTACAAACTGAACTTATTCAGTAACACCTTATCAGCCCAGCTTGCTTTCTATATAGCTAAAAGGAATAGGAAGCAATTGTAGCTATTTCATGCTTTGACAACTCAAAATATTGTTAGGATTAAGACAAAACTGCTAAACTATAACTCACTGACAACCTAGAGTTCTTTTGGTGCCTGTTATTTAGTCTTATACAACTCTAGCATCATCTTGCTTAACTGGTTTATTTATTGGTATAGACTTCTGAACATTTACTTCAGCTACAGTACAGCGTCCTCGCCCCTTACAGACAATGAACTTAATGTACATAAAATATATATATGTGTGTGTGTGTGTGTGTGTGTGTGTGTGTGTGTGTGTGTATACACAAGCACATGAACAATTTTACTAGGTCTGATACTCCATAGTAACAAATAGACAGCTAGCAAGCATTGGCCCTGAGGAGCTAGTACACTGCAAGCAGTCCTCCTAATGTGTTGCTATGGGTTACTAGGCCTCTATAAACCACTGCCTGTGTTGATGAATTCACCTGACATTGTCAAAATAAGCATGCTTGCAAAGTGCCTTTATTTATGCACAATTGTGTCTTGCCTTAAATAGTAAATAAGGTATCTCTGAAATGCAACAGGACATTGGAACACTGCTGTTTTATCATAGATTTTTATTTTTTCTTTTTGACAAGTTTATTTTTGTTGAGCTAAAAAATGTAAAATGTAAAATAAACATCAATACATCATTTGCATTGCCCTTAACTAATTTACTACTTCTCATTGAGGGAGTAATTCACCATTCAGCGAAGTGAGCTCTGAAGCCTCCGGTTCACTTCGCAAATGGTGTTATGCGCTCACTGATGTCCTGCATGCGGACATCCGCATACACATTAAATCGATTCCCATCTCGGCGAGAGCAAAAGAATTGCCTCGCCGAGACGGGAATCCCTTTAATGCGCTCGCTGATGTCCACGCGCAGGACATCAGAGAGCGCATAATACCATTTGCGAAGTGAGCCGGAGGCTTCGGAGCTCACGTCGCTGAATGGTGAATTCCCCCCTGAATCTGTGCATTTGTTTTGTGTGACCATGCTTCTTTTCAACCATGCTGTGGATTGTAAAAGATTGCTCTTTCTTTTAGTGAACCTGATCAGGGACTCTATGTGCTATATGCTTTATTAATATTAAACCTTTTAAATCTTAGATACAATTTTTAAAAGTAAGATTAGAAAAGTTATGCTTCTGCTAAAATCCAAAATCTTTCTATATTCCCTGTTAGATGTTAAATAATAAAATCAGATTAAGAAATGTTATATTCTGTTGGGTCTTTACTACAATATCAAGTCTGTAAGTGTGTCTAGTTGTTGCTTTTAGCAACTGAGGAAATTTGCTATCTGTGTTTGAAATAATCTTCCCAAAAGGCTCATTTCAATTATCCAGTTTATCAGGCCCTAGGTTGAAATCTAGGGAGATAAGTGCATGATCTGATTCTGCCAGGTTATACTATTCTCTGGATAATAAAGTCAGAGTATATACAAAACTAATGCAGAAAAAGACAGATCCTCTGTTTGAATTGTTAAATTAAACCTGCTTTGCAGACTGTTCTATTTGCACTGTAGTGAATTTTTAAATACACTGTTGTACATTGAAATCCGAAGACCTTTATTAATTAATTTGTATTTTTTTTATATTGATCATTGGGACCTAACAAAGGTCCAGCCAATATATTAACCAATAGATCCAGCCAGTAGTAGCCAATAGATTATTAAGGGTTGATATTTTACAAGATGATGCATTGACATAATAAAAAATAATTAAAAATGTACTTTCTGGTAAATCTAAACAAACCAAAAAGATAAATCAAAACAAAATCAAATAATTATAAAACTGTTAAAAAAGAACAAAAAAGGAAAATTGCAAACTTTTTTAGTATGGAATCATACACAAACTCCAAGGTGGACATAATCTTTAACATGACAGTTGGTATAAGCATGTGAGTATGGAAAGTATAATAGATCCTGTTTATTCACTAACATGTAACTTGCTCAACCCTAGGTGAGTCTTTTTATGTGTTGCAGTCCATTGTTAAATCAATTAAAAAGCCATTAGAAATGGAATATCCTCAGAATGGCCAAACTAATTTTGAAACAAAGGAAGAGAAATAAAATTGTGTAACTGTACAGTGTGACGGTGACAACACAAATGCCATTTCTGCAAAAAGAACACACCAGTTTATTCTGTGACATTTATGGGGTTATTTAATAAAGGGTGAATTCGCCTGGAGTAATGACTTTGCATCTGTTTGCATCACTATGATCAGGAAAACACAAATTCACTTCCCCTTATTCAGCTGATAGACTTGTTGAAGAAGTTGGATATGTAGTGTGGCATAGTTGGACAATAAAGAGATGTGGAGTCATGTGAAGCAAGCCTAATTCCCCCAGTGAAGGGCAGTGATGTCAGTAATTGTCCCATTAACAGTATTGAGTGAATAAGATATTCCTTTCTATGTCACATTGTCCCTTGTTCATGCTGTCACTATATATGGTGATATATGTTGCACATAGGCTTTAAGTATACCTCTAAATGGGACATGTTTCTTCAGTGCAACTGGATGATATTTGCGGAGACAAGTAGAATATAGGTGATACTTTTTATTGGTATTGGCTAACTCAGGGGTTGGAAAACTTCCTTGAGGAGGGAGCCATTTCGCTCCCTCCTCCAGCGGTGACAACTTTTTTGTGAGCCACTGGAGGAGGGAGAAGCGCACTCTCCCGACCACATAACCTGCCAAAGGCCAATCAGAAGAGCCATCGGCGGTCATGGGCGGGGCTTTGGAGGTGTGCTTCGAGCCACAATTAGGTGGCTGAAGAGCCGCAAGTGGCTTGTGAGCCACACTTTGCCGACCCCTGGGCTAGCTGAATAAATGTTAAATGCAAGCTTTCGAGAGTACATAGGTCTCTTCTTCAGTCTCATGGTATTGAACAAAAAGCTAAAGAGAAAAATGATATTTGGGCACCCCTTACCCTGTTTATTCAAAGTGAAATGAAGACTCTGCATTGAATAAACTACATGTTTGTTACAGCCTGGTTGATTCTGCTATTTTCATTTCATAAGCTTCAAGCCGATACAGTAACAATCTCTCAGACTTTTTATTTTAACACTTTACATTTTCAGTAAAACAAATGTGATGCAAAATCTGAAAAATGACTTCTAAGATATAAGCAGATCAAAGCAAACAAAAGCTAGCCCAAGGCAGTCTGAATTCTTCACTATCAGATAGGAGTAGAATGACCTGAGTCAGCATACCACACACATCATCTTCTGAGATAAAGGAAAAATAGTCAACATTTCCCTCAACTGCTGCTTATAAAGAATTTACAGGGATTTGGTTTTATATAAATGTTACTAAATAAAATAAAAAACAGTCAAAGAGGTGATTATAAATATGCAATTAAGACAGAGTTAACTTGGTTTTTTTTTAGGTTTCTAGTATTTTAATATCCAGATACTGGTGGTTTAGGTACCAAATAATTGTGTTTTAAGTGAGCTTTAGAGGGTTTTAGAGCACCTGCCAAAAATCAATGATTTTTTTTTTTCCTTTCCTGTATGTACATGTCAAAAGCAACACATAATATTACATATTTACGGTCCAAGATAATATTAAAAACAATTTGATTTAGTACAAATGGGATCCACAACACACCACGCAGGTGTGAAAACACCCCTAAAATGAAAGAAATGTGATCTATATAGCCTATTTGAAGAATGTGGATGTTATTTCTTCCTGTTTTAACATGTCAAGCAGTTCCATGTAAAAGCAGCACTGAGTTAATCAGATAAGCAGAAAGATAAGTAATTGAGGATAGTCTGCCTATAAAGTGCACCTGTTACTTCAAAACACTAATACTAATGGAGGTTGTACTAATGAAATAAACATTTTTGTAAATATATATGTACTTAAAAAAATATACCTTTATACAGCATTTCTCTCTGTCATCTGCCCTTTAAGCCTGCCTTTTCTTTCTTGGGTTGGGTGGGAGTGGCTAGACAATGATTGCCATTATAGCTCCTCCAATCAGATCCCTGCTAGATCGTGATTTAAGGGATCTGATTGGAGGAGCTATAATTTCAATAATTATTTAGCCCCACCCACCTGACATCAAAAAAAAAAAAAAAAGAAGTCCGGCTGACAGGGAAGATGACAGAGAGAAATGCTGTTTAAAGGTGCATTTTTTTAAATACATATATATTTACAAAACATTTCATTAGCAGAACCCAAATTAGTATTAGTTTTGAGGTGAAAGGTACACTTTAAAGTGATGATGAAAAATAGGGGAGTAAAAGTAGGGGGTCAAAGCAGTTGACTGTCCCTACTGCCAGCCCCACAGCATCTGTGCACAGCGCCCCACTGGATTCTGGAACATTTTCTTTATTTGGTCCAGCAGGGAGGTTGGAGGAGGTGGCACTGGTACCCAGTTCTGATCTCTGTGCTGATCCTTAGGTATGCTACTGCTGAACATATATCCCATTAAATGCTGGCCTTAATGATGGGTTTTTTATTATTGTCCCAAATGAAAGGCAGATTTAGTGTAAAACAGAAGATTTTGAAACCTATCAATATCACTATGGACTGCAAAGCAAAAAATAAACATATTGCTTATCCAAGATACTTGGCACACTTTTTTGTAATGGTACAGGAGCAAATAGTTTTCAGCTTAAAATATGCATATTTCATGGCTCACATTTTTAAAAGGTATGTTATGTGAGACAATGATTGCTAGATAAAAAATTCTTAAGAGATGCATGCAATAAAATTTACACACGATACGTTACATATCATTGATTCAGTGGTCGCTGCACAGTAAACTGCACCAATATTATTACATTACTGAAATATGTACAGAGCTGAATAAACCAGAACCGCATGAAATCCACTTGCTGCATTGCTGATTAGTGTCAGTATCCGTCCAGATACGTACATGATATGTCTGTTTAAAACCTATTGATTAAAAAGGATCATCCGGGAATGCTAACAAAATATACTAACCAGTGCCTCCTAAAACAGGTGAACCTCTAATTTATGGAGGCTTGTTTTAACTGAAACAAGTATAGTCATTAGCTGGTACATAAATTTGTTATTAATCAGCATTGCAGCAAGGAACCTTTTTACACAGGGCTGCCAGAGGTAGTGTGTCTAAAAGGGGACTCTGCTGTACAGCTAATTCGGTAGGACTTTGCTGACCTCCAACATCCAGAGTGCCTCATGTTAGAAAAGAGATGTTCTCGATAAAATATGGCTGCTTTTTCATCTCCTCCCAGACTGATGATGTAAACCGTTTATTATCTGTTTGGATCAGAAAACATAGCATGAACCATCTTTTGATATGCATCTGCCACTATAACTTCGGTTTTCCTATATTTTGCTTTCTGTGTGTTTGATCTCGTAAGAGATTTAATCTTCCATGTCTCTGAAACAAACATTTTAATTGTAAGTGGAATGGTGGCTCAGTGATTGAGCAGCTGCCGGTTTAATTCCAGTTAGAACATATTCTGCATGGAGTGTGTGCATTCCAATTTTCCTCCCACACAGAGAAACCCACTGAAATGGTCATCAATGGAGGGTGGGTGACATCCTGAGTGGCTTAGATTGTGCTCAGGATACCGGGCCTGACTGAAATTGTAGTATGCAATAGTGCTGCATAGCTTATTGAAGCCCTGTGAAGGACATATTTTCATCCAGCTTCACATGAGCCTATGCTGGAAGCTACACAAAATAAAGCTTTATTGATATACAGTATATACAGTTTACCATTTTTAAGATTCAATCTTGTAGAACTAATATACAAATACAATGTAATATATATACATATATATATATATATATATATATATATATATATATATATAAACTAAAAACTTACAGAAATATTGTAATATTCCTTCTCATACCAAAATAAAAACTGATCTTATTAGTATATATTTTTATGTCTCTACTGAGGTCCATAGTACCATTGTGGAAAAGCAATATGCTGTGCTATTTTTAGTGTTGTGCTGTGATTGACAACAAATCTTACTTGAAAACATTTCACCATAAACAATTGTTTTTTTTATGGATCCATAACAGATTTACCTTAAAGGGTCCTCTAGCTACACAGAGGTTAGACACCAGCCATCAAATTTCATCACACATTTTATATTCTTATTGGCCAGAACGAAGAATGTTAATATACTTGTTTCAGTTTTTAATAAAGACATCTGGAAGCACTCTGCTATCTTATCATGTGCATTTTTAAAGAATTTTGACTGGAAAATTTAGGACAGGAATAAAATCTGCATTGCAAATAAGGGTTGTTTTTTTATTCGTGTTATTGAATATGGGTTGACTGAATAGTTAGGTTACATTTATTAGTATTCAGTGGAGAAAAATAGCATTTGAGTACAAGAATGCCTTACTGCATAATAACATATATATTAGTTCAATATCAACATGCCTATCCATTAGTAATCATTCCCATTACATTGATCCAGACAGTGGTAAACAGCTCAGTTTTACAGATTTGGAAGAGAAAAGTTTGCCCAGACACTCCGCCCAACACAACACCAACGGCAGGGGTGGAGGAGTTTCTGGACCAGGACAGCCTATGAGAGTTTTCATATTTTCCCTCCTTGAATATCTTGTTTGCTATTGGCCAGTTTGTTACATTGGCTAATAGAATATACAGGTTGTAATTTTACCTCACAACAGACTTTGGGCTCATTGGATGTGCAACTTTCTCATAGAAAAGAAGTTGCCCGCCCGCCCGCCCGCCCTCCCAACCATTATGGTTGTTAAAAAAAAAAAAAAGATTGCTTTCTTTTTGTTCTTATCTTTATTGGGAGTTAGGTAGGATTTCTTTTTCCCTAATATGAGGATAATTGGTTCTTGCCTCATGGGTTTTTTTGCCTTCCTATGGATCAACACTGCAGGAAAATAGGCAGAACTGGATGGACTTGCGTCTTTTTTAAGCCTTATAAAGTTTATAAACTATGTTACTGTTAGCAGCCATGTTTTTAAATGTACCTCAAATGGCCTAGAATCAATATACCGTATAGTAACTATAATTGCTTTTGTGACATTTTCTACTTCTTATTTTTTTTAATATAAGTCATAAATAATGCTCTGGATTGGACACATTGTACAAATGAAGCCAACTCCTCTTCCAAGCTGTGTCTTATTCTTGATCCCATGCACGGAATGGAAAAAAACCATGTGGGGTTCAACAAATGACTTGCTGTAAGAGTGGGAAAAATCTGAATTCTAGTCTAGGGAGAGCTGGTCCTTCTCAACTACCTGGATGGGGCCAAAGGACCACACTCATTTGTGGATTTGCACACTTAAGGCTCTTGTTCTCATTACTTATTAGTTCAAAATTGTTGAGAAGAATGATGAGATGGAGTTTTCTGCCAGAGAAGCAACTCTTAAACTTCAAATTTTGATAGGTTCTGATCATAATATTATAATATTATAAAATTATAATAATCATCTCCTGCTAACCATGGCATTACTACTCTAAGTTATGTGAAGTCTCATACTTATAGTGGTTGGAGACAGGGCTTGCAAGTTTCACAGTAAGGGGACATGGAGGAAATGTATCAAGTGACGTTGATGTAAAAAATAGACGCAAATTACTTTGCGTCCATTTTTAGCAATTTGCGTCCATTTATTAGCAATTTATCATTCAGTTTGCATCCATTTTGCACCAGCTGTGTCTGTTTTTTATTTTATGTGAAAATCAGTTAATAAGACCAGGCGCACTTGATTTATGGAGGTTAGAACGATTTTAAGACCTGTTATAAGAAGTAAAATTGACGCCTGCCTAAACCCTGGTGTTGGAGAACCAGGTACACATTTGTGTAAAAATGTTAGCAATTCCTATTTTGCGTCCTTTTTTTACTCTAATGACTGGTTTGTATAAAAAGTGAAAAACAGAAATTCAATGGTACCTTTTGACCCTTGCTCACAGTAGTAGCACACTATTGTACATAATTTACATTAATAATTTGATTCGTCTGTGTATAATTATTGCACCCAGAAGCTTAGATGCTTTTTTAACTCTGGTATTTTTATTGGCTCTATTGTATTGGTGTCAGTCTTTTCTCATAATTCACTCTTCTAAAAAATGTTTTAATTTTGTCATGTTCTTTAAATTCATATTTAATCCAGTTCACAAATGGTGCAAAAACTAATGTTGTCTGCCATCCTGTGAGTTCTAAAACTCCAGAAACTATTAAGGGGGAATTCAGCAAGCTGCAAACACACCTTGCGAAGCTTCCCCTCAGCTCGCACATACAGTTATGCGTTCGCTGATGTCCTGCACACGGACATCAGCAAACGCTTTAAAGGGATTCCAGTCTCGGCGAGGCTGAATTACCCCCTTAATGCTCACAACGAAGGAGAGAAATGAAAATAATGCAAATCTCATTCTTTTTCCTTCTTTTTCACTCATTAAGTAATTTACTACTTTGTAAATATTTGTCATTTGAAGATTTCTTTCATTCATTCAGATTTAGAAATATTTGCTGTATTATATTACCAATCTAAATACTTAAATACAGTAAATTTTACAATAGATTTCCTTTACCAGCTGTCTTTTGACAGAAAAAAGCATAAATACGATTTGTCTCTGTGGATTAACATTTCTATAGAATGCTGCATATAAATTAAACATTAAATAGGTAGACACAGGCATCCTTAGAAGCTTAGTTATAATCTTAGGTTTTTCAGTTAGTGCCGAAGGACACTGACATCCATTTCATATCAAATGTCTTTCTTTTGAAAGATGATCATTGGGGCTCAAGTAACATCCCAGCACTGTAGGAAAATGCATAATTTATAGGTTAATTCTCAAGCAAAAAATCATTTGAAAAAAAAAAAAATGCTACTTACTACAAAACGTAATCTCCGTGTTTTTTTTCCTACAGATTGGGGCACTTCAAGATTACTACCATTTTTATCACAGTAAAACTATCAAGAGGTCAGTTCTAACCAGCCGAGGTACACACAGCTTCATTTCAATGGAACCAAAGGTAAGTGGATATCCCTGTGTTCCCGTGCTACGAGTCTTACATTTTTAATCAGTAATGTCATGCCAAGAAGTGAATCCCAGTTGCCATCTGACTCCTGTAAAAAAAAAAAGATGAGATCCTATATCTGCCTGGTTTCACAGTCAAATGAACAAATACTAGTCCTATCTCTGTGCCACATCTGTATTCTCATATGCTAGTGGATCTTTTCTATAGAACTTTCTTAGTGTTTGGTGCCTAAGGCGCTGGAATTTTGGTAATTGCATGAGGTAACTGCTATCAAACTTTGCCTTCCGAAAATGATTAGATACGTGATTAAAGGGGAGTTAAGGTCACAAACTTTTTTTTCTACTCAACTATGTATCCTAAAACAAGTATTTTTCTAATATACCATTGTTCTTTCTTTCTTTTTAGTTTTTCTTCTGTTACTTCTTGAATTATTATTACGCTGCTATTATATGCTTCTGATGAAACCTTCACCCAGGGCATAAACTTGTTTAGTTTTCAAGCAAATGCTGTGCTTGTTGTCTAGAAAAAAAAACCTATAATATATTCTTTTTTTAAGGAGCCAGGTGTAATAGTTTCAGCAGGGTTTCCACTGAGTATGTTTGGGCTGTTTATGTGAAGGAGCAGACAGGGATTTCAGGAGGTATTTTTCCAGGGAAAAATATTTTTAAAAAAAGTACTTACATGATTAATATTGAAATAAATATATATATATATATTTTTAAGTTTATTTTACTTAAAAGAGAAGTAGAGCCAATTAAAGATTTAGGGGGTAATTCACCATAGTGCGAAGTGAGGTCCAGATCCTTCACATCTCTTTGCACACACTGTTATGCACTCGCTGATGTCCTGCACGCAGACATCAGCGAACACTTTAAAGGCATCGCTGATGTCCGCGTGCAGGACATCAGCGAGCGCATAACAGTGTGTGTGAAGTGATGCGAAGGATCCGGAGCTCACTTCTCACTATGGTGAATAACCCCCTTAGACACTTGTCCAAATGAGACTAGAGGTCTTTGCCCATAAAGTTCCTTCTTGCATTTTTGTAGCCACTATTACAGTTTTTTTCCTGCAGTCCAGATATATCCAGATCACTTGGATCTGATTCTTGTTCTTCTTGATCCACTGACAATCTACATAACCTACATAATCTGCATATATTCTAAGGGAAAAGATATTGAAAAATCTATAGGATTCAACATCATTCCTAGAAACTTTATCCATATTTAGGGATAGAATAGATACAGTACTTTGCTTCATTGATTAGTCAGCTGTGCTGTGTTAACACCTCTTGTATGGTCTCTGAAAAGCTGCTTTTGTTAATAGATTATCCAGGTAATCTTAAACTTCTATAGCCCCGAACCTGAGGGAAACCAGAATAGAAGTCTATGCTTTTGTGAAGGTCCTGGGTGCAGGTATGAACCTTAAAGATAGAGCCTTATATGTTCTCACAGGCCCTAGAGCAGGGGTCCTCAAACTTTTTACACAGGGGGCCAGTTCACTGTCCCTTAAACCATTGGAGGGCCGGACTGTAAAAAAAACTATGAAAATCCCTATGCACACTGCACAT
>WMED01005485.1:0-19467 GCA_019650415.1 Pipa parva
TTTTATTTACGATTTACACAACGTGCCAACTTTTCTGATTTTGGGGTTTGTAAAAAACTAAGATTAAGAAGACTAATAACCATGTATAAATATATCAGAGGTCAGTACAAAGATCTCTCATGATTTATTTACACCAAGAACTGTAAGTATCACAAGGGGGCATCCTCTACGTTTAGAGGAAAGAAAGGTTCTGCACCAGCATAGAAGGGAAAGGAATTTTTTTCCCTAATATGAGGATAATTGGCTCTTACCTCATGGGGTTTTTGCCTTCCTCTGGATCAACATTGCAGGAAAATAGACTGCGCTGGATGGATTTGTGTCTTTTTTCAGCCTTATACACTATGTTACTATATTACTATGCAAGATATCAACCTTTTTACATAGGTCACTCCTTGCCAGTAAGAGGTTAAAATGTTGGATTTTCTAGCTTTCATTGTACATGTATCACATTTATGATACAATTAAACCATTCATTGATTCAACAATTCAGAATAAGCCATTGCAAAGCTTAAACTATGTTTTATATCTTGTACTCACCATGTTTCATACTGATCCATCTCATCTTCTTATACTGGAAACTGACACATCTGAAAAATTATTAGCTACCATCATGTACCTTCTTCATACTACAGCAATTTCTGTAGAAAACTGTTCAAACTGGAAAGTAATGACTAAGTATGATAGTTAGTGGCTGTTAAATTGGCAGTGGAGGAATGAAGCCATCAGGCTTTCTTTATGTAACACGATGGTATCTTGTCTTTAAAAAAAAAAAAAAAATCAATTTTGTTGTCAGCCTTTTTTTACTCTAATCAACAATACATATCAGTAATTTTTCTTAACTTCTTTCTCCTTATAATAATGATCTTGTCTGTCATTGTGAATTCATTTAGCCTGTTATTAACAATAACATTGTTGATCACATATTTCTAGATCTTTGCCTGATGGATAATAGAGAGACAGGTAGAAATGAAAGTTCCGGAATTACGACCTACAGTTTTTTCTCCAGTAGAAAGGATTTAACTATCAAGAGATATCTAATCCCTGTCAATCTACTACTAAGTATGTGGTTAATTCAGGAATTTAGGATTTTCTGGTTATCATTTTTGCTAATCCTGATGTCTGCCCTTCAGCTTCAATTTTTGGTCCCTGTAGGTATACAGAAGAGGGTCTATGTTTATGAAAATACTGTTTCATCTTTGTACTAGCATCTGTGCTAGGTATTAGTTCTTTAAAGTGTAAGTAAAGTTATTGACCAAACTATACATATATATATTTATATTTATAATGTAGAAACATAAACTTAAACTTTGAAAAGTAAAATTATTTTGTGTTTTTGAGTTATCACCTCTTGATCCTGCAGCCTTTCTCCTCCTGCATTTCTTATGTACTTGCTTTTCCTGTATAGTGCCCAGAAGTCAGCTCCCCCTAATGAGGTCACACAATGACTCATTCTGCTAGTGCATGTTTTGTAATCTGATACTTTCCTTTCACTGCACAAGCCCTGCAGCATTGAATTCTGACCAGACAGTGTCGGATTTTAAGACAGAGAATGTGAGAGGGGTGGGGGGCATGGCCTCATACTCTACAGGAAGGAGGAATATTTTACAGAGGGATTACAAGTGCTGCAGAGTGAAAAGGTGAGAGAGGATTTAATTAATAATTTTTCCACTTTACAATACTTTAATAGGGCAACCTTTATAAATAGGGTTTACTTACACTTTAAAAAAGCCAATGTATCCAATATTACTTACTATCCTTCCACATGGTTGATTGAGGAATTATAGAATTATACATAATGTATAATATACATAATGTATTATTACATTATAGAAAACGCCTATCCAGATGTTTACACTGATAAAAAAAAACTATGCGTGCATAAATTAACATTATTCAGATACATGCGGGGTCTGTAAAAGAGCCATTTCAATAAAACTTTTACCCACTTCCCAGATCACTAAGAAAGAAACAATAACTTGTAACAAAAGCCTGTCAAATATGAAAGGGATTAAAAAAAGAAATAGAAATGAGACCATCATTGCCAGCCGATACATTATTGTTATGTTGCTATTGAGTGATATTGTTGAGCGTACAATCACTGATTGCCATATTGGAGGGGGGATTTTTAGTTTTTTGTTTTTTTTTCCTGTAGTAACTGGGAATAGATTAAACTTGCTGAAATCTTATCTCATATTCCATTGACATTTAGATATTTGCATCCAAATAGCCCTTGGGCTGTGCTTGTAAATGACTCCCACTGAGAAGTGTCATTATACATTATTTATAAAGGATCAACATATTCACAAAGAGAAACATTCGTAGCTCTCATTCTTCTATTCCAAAGGAAAAAAGGTGTCTCAGGGGGCAGAAACAATACATGCTTATAATGTGCGGAAAAATAAGATTCCACCCTAATACCATGTACACTGACCTCCGTTTGTAGTAATGTTTCCTTTTTTAATGTAAACGGATATGTACTGCACATCTGACTTGCATCTTAATGGAACCACTAACTCACCTAGAGTAAAGGTCATGATTACACTGTCCTACTTTTCACTATTTGTTGGCACATGCTATGGTATGTTATTCCTAACTAGCAGACAGGATCCTTCTAGCTCAGATTAATATAATTGTGCTGACCTTTGTATTGTTGTTGTACAGTAAGGTAATAACGATTGCACAGTTTGGTATAACAGTGGGGCACATCTTATAGAAAGGTCCATGGACTGTAGTTCGCAAATGGGAACGAATCTCTACAGGGCACTGTTTGCCAAACTCCCTGATTCAAAAACATAGCAGACACGTGGCTAAAATACATAAAGGAATAATGCCCTCATCTGGATACTTTCCTCAAAAAAACAAAAGATGGACAGTGGTCAGTGTGAGTGCAGTTAATTAGGGCCATTTTTTTTTTCAGAAAAACATCATGATTTGCCTGATCAGTTATAGTCATATATTTGCTAAAGTCGAAAAAACGTATTTTGCACTTGAAAACCGCTTTTTGCCATTCTTTCCTGTTTTTCGCCAGTTTTTTTTTATTCCACCTCATTTTCATTTTCCCCTCATTTCTGAAAACTGAAAAAAATGGTATAAAAAAAAGTCTATATCATGAAATATCGTTGCGCTAATACCTCTACAATTAACATGAAGGTTCATGGGGCCCTTTAACATCAATATCGACAATGATATCGAGGATTATTTACTATGCCAAAGGAAATAATGGATTTTCACATCCCTCAACCTGCCAAGTATAAAATATTTTCCACATTTATCTAACTTCCAGTCTTACCTTATATACATAGTTATAAAGTAGTATAAGTCTGTGTAAAGTAGCATTAGTTGTGCATAAAAAATAAGTTTATTAGTGTGTTTAAAGTGTACCTGTCACCTCAAAACTCTAATACTAATTTAGATTTTAATAATGATATAAATGTTTTTGTAAATATACATGTATTTTTAAAAAGTACCTTTATACAGCGTGCTAACCTGTCTCTGCTTTTCCTAGGCCGTCCTGCCAAGATACCATCAAGATGAAAGACCAGTTAACACCAGTAGGGCTCATTGATCCTGAGAGTTATATCTGGTTGCCCTTTGGGAATCAGGGAGGAATTTGTCCCTCTTTAGAAGCACATTAGCCCCAGTTTCAAAAAGGTTTTTGGCCTCCCTCTGGATCAAACAGCACTAAGGTTACCAGGTCCTCTGATTATTGGAGGACAAATATGGAGCTCAATAAGCATCATAAACTGACTATTTTTACATCAATCTAAGTATGCTGATCTCTGTATATATGTTCTCTAGTTCTTCCAAGGCCTGATAACCCTGCAGAATTGATTAGACAGGGACCACCACCTAACTGTACTTTTTAGGCCATATACTCCCCAGGTCAGTCTCTGGGCCACATTGAAGATGTGTTGGGACCTACAGTTATAAGTAGATGGGCTCTTCAGTAACTGTTATATGATTTAAATACATAATAAAGTTTTCACTCTCCAAATCAGTTGTATCTGGGTTTTTTTGGGATGAGGTGAAGTTTTTGTTTCTACATGGCAGAATAATGGAACATTATATGCAAAGTGGGCAAGATGGAACAAGATTAGCAAATGAGAGATGTACTGTAGTTGCAGAATAATAATCCCCAAAAGGAATAAAAGGAGTAGATCATATAACATTTACTGTTAGGATTCAGCATTGCGAGTCTATTAGGCATACAGAATGTAATCACAAATGTTTCTGTCTAGGATCTGGGTAAATGATACACTGATATACATAAATATTTTAATTTGGGATCAAATTGATGTTGTTCACTGGAGTCATGGACATAGATTGTTCTCTCTTGGTGTTTTCATTTTATTGTAAAGAAATTGACGCTTAAAAGTGTTTTTGTTCAAAGTGCCACAAGTATGAGACAATTTTTTTCCCAGAATCCTCTCATTTATATTTGAGGCATTACTGTGTCAACTGTTCTGATATGTATTGCTATGTCACAAAGAAATCAGCATTTATAATATCAACCGAGAAAACATGTATTCAGATCTATTCTGGGTTAAATTTTGTTACTTTTTGTGAAAAGTTTTTATAGAATTAGATGCCTGGTTGCAAAAATCCCAGCTTTCCATCTATTCAGTTTTGGGGGTTACAGTAATAGGAGGAGAAGGGGAAGTACAGTATAAAGATAAAACCAGTAATACTTACTTTAAACATTCTGTTTATCAAACCTGAGATATATTGATATAAGTATGCATGAATTGACACTGCCCTATGGTGATTCTGGTGATCAAAAATTTACATTGGACTATAACTGAAAAGTGTGCAGATCTTAAAGAACCATATATTATAAGCTATGGATCTTCCCAGTTAATAACTAAACAAGCTAATAAACATATTAGAACTCATCCTGATGATGTTGTCTATGCCAGAACCAGCAGGATTTTTGGAGCTTGCTTTTATCAGATATGTACATTAAAATACACTATTTAGGGTGGTGGGAAAAGATTAACTAATAGGGATTTGTTTAAAAACTTTATTCAGGGTGAATGCTGTTGGGCCCTATGTGAGTAATATTGTAGGTCACGATGGGAGAAGGTCATAAAAGAAGTTTGAGTAGGTTTTTTTGGATTGTTTACATCTAATCAAATGCAAGCAAATGGGCCTTGCAAGGTCAAAGGCCAACTGAAAGATTACAGACTTACTAAAAATGGCTATACAGTAGAAAATCAAACTCAAAATAATTCTAATCAGTATTAACTGCCATGTTGATAAATACAATGTTATAGGGAAACGTTGCAATGAAATACTAAGGTACTAGTTATGGAACACTTCCCATACAAATGCATTGGTTATGCAAAACTTCCTATTGATATATGGGGGAATCTTCTGCACTGTATGGGTGCCAGGAAAGTCACCTACCTGCATCCAGGCATTTGCATGCAGTTTCGTCGCAGTCCTGGGAAAATGCTGTACTTCAATAGTGGGGATCAATGGTGAAGACCAGGGTCTACCTTAGACTCTGCGCCCTGGGCATAGCTTGTGCAAAGTCCCTGTGGGCTCATATGACAGCCTCCTACACCTCACAGTTTAATCCTGCACCAAACTTACAATGGGAAATCTCTTGTACTATAAGGCACACTGTATGGAGGGATCTGCTGCACTGTATAGCACACTGTATGGGGGGATCTTTTTTACTGACAGGTACACTGTATGGGGGATCTGCTGCACTATTGTAATGGTTGTGGAGGAGTAGAATGCGTGGAGTAGGAGGCTGTAGTATGTCCACAGGGACTTTGCGCAAGCTATTCCCACTAGGGGATGTGGGTTTCGCCGCAGGGAATACCCAGGTCGTGAACCCCAGGCAAGCTGTCCACTAGTGGATGGAGGTAGAACAAAGAATGGTCAGGTGTAGTTCCAAAAGTCAGGGCTGGTGGCTAGAATCGTAGTCAGGGTACAGGCCAAAGGTCGGGGCAGGAAGCAAACAAAGTCCAAAAACAAGCCAAAGTCAGTAACAGAAACAAGCGAAAAACAGACAAGAACCAGAAGCCACAGAACAAAGAGGAAGTTCTATATTCGGGCATAGAAAGAGCTGTTTGGCTGCCTAATAAAGGAAGTGTGACAGCGTGGTTTTGCGACCTCGACAGAAGCGCGCACAACTGCCGAGAGCTCCAGTAGGTGACTTTCCTTACAACTATGTGTAGAGGTTGTATGGAGAGTATCTTCTGTACTATATGGGGAAAATATAATGCTCTTTATGAGGCATAATATGAGCAGGCAATGAAAATTCAAAAGAAAAAGGAACACTTGCGCTTTAGGTGCTTAAATCCCTTGAAGATAAACGGAATCCCAGATCAGCTGCTGGTTCTCGAGTGCACAGATTCGAATAGGACTTGTATAGGCAAAAGGAGAACAGCGCTTCCTCTAGGTAAAGAAAAAAATGATGGTGCAGGTCACCCAATTTAAAGAAAAATACCAAAAATTAAGCTACTCACGTTTTCTTTGTTAAATGTTGAGCATTGGATTATTTAGGTATAATCCCAACCAATAGTCAGATGACAGGATCCAGCATCAGG
Source organism: Pipa parva (assembly GCA_019650415.1). Lineage (NCBI taxonomy): Eukaryota > Metazoa > Chordata > Amphibia > Anura > Pipidae > Pipa > Pipa parva. Next base: position 6,561 of record WMED01005485.1, read on the forward strand.
TGTACTACCACATTTTGACAACTTCAAAAACCGTGGTTTCATTCATCAAGAAAATGGACTTCAAAAATTGTATTTTTTAATTTTTTAATTCTCAGAGTAAAAGCAGAAAAGATAAAAAGGGGTTAACAAAGTAGTGTGGGGGGTAACTCCAACGCGTTTCGCCTAACAAAGGCTTCTTCAGGGAGTGCAAATTGGCAAATGGTTGTCCATGTTTGTACAGGGTTTAAATACTGTTTGGAGTGATTTCCCTCCAATTTTTGAACAGGAACCGGAAGTAGATTTGCGAGTGAATCACTTCCGGTTCGTGTACTGTTGTATTCATCACACACATTCATAACATTTTTTCTTTACCTAGAGGAAGCGCTGTTCTCCTTTTGTCTATAATATGAGCAGGATCTACTGCAAAATATGGATGGATTTGCTGTATGGGGGATCAGCTGCAATATATGGAACACTGTATGGGAGGATCTGCTGCACAGTATGGGGGCATCTGCTGCACTGTATGGGACACTGTATGGGAGGATCTGCTACACAGTATGGGGGCATCTGCTGCACTGTATGGGACACTGTATGGGAGGATCTGCTGCACAGTATGGGGGAATCTGCTGTACTGTATGGAAAACTTAATGGGGGGATCTGCTGCACTGTATGGGACACTGTATGGGGTAATTGTTGGTGGGTGATGATTTTGGCATCTTTGCCCTGGGTGCCGAAATACCTTGTCCCACCATTGGTAGGTTTAGCTTGTGTTACTACTTAGGCCTGGTCAGTGCCTAAATCACTGATAAAGCAAGTTTGATCAGACATTTAACAGTTTGTATATGTAATTGCAAATAATAGCCCATGCAGATTGTATGCCTAATACAAGAATTTTCACATTTTCAAAGGTTGCAATTGATAGTTCGTTTGCAAAGGGTACAAAGGTTTTGTATAATTGTTACAAAAATATAAACAAAATTTCACAATTGCTTTATTATATCCTCCCTCGAATCCCACTGCCACAGCTCTTCTCAAAAATGTAGGCTTGAGGATTGCTTTGAGTATATTAAGTGTTTATTGCGAAGGAAATAATTTCTACTGACATGTGGCAGTGGTGTTAGAGACTTGGAATCTTAATTTTCCTCAAGCCAAAATGGAACAAATCTAGCTGTGTGTATATGGATGATATCATCTCAGAAACCCAAATCCTTTACTGGAATCAATTATTTTTCCATTTAATGTATTTGGCCTGCTAATATAGCAACATTATCACTGACCTTAATGCTACATAACGTTGCAGCTTAGATCTTACAGACACATCTCATGGTTAGTGACACGCTTGGACAGCTGGGTTGTAGGATTATTTAGGCATACCCCAAACTTAAACCATAATCTCTTCTGGAGAAAATAAAAAGAATGATTCACCTAAACGTATGATTCATTTTCTCTCTATGGATGTCCACAACCTGTGATCATTGCAGGCACTTTTTAAGCTTCTTATCAGTATGGTGTGTAATGAGAGGTTTGGCAAGATTAGCTCTTTCTCTTGTAACTGTTTTATGGGAAATGGTATTTTGTCAGATGAATGTAGAGTTGCCTGAGATGCAGTTATTTTATGATTCAGTGTTGTTCAGTCTCTTTCAGTTAGCCTCTGTCTTCAACCCTAATTTTGAATAGATTATACTGTCTTATACTTTTTTATTGTTCTTACAACATTAAACACAGTTACTAAGGATATAATAACGTAAAAGCTTCCATCATAGATGCTTCTCTCATATGGGCAACAACAATCTGTCCTCTTCAAAGGAGCACTATTTCCATCTGAATTTATATATATATAATACATCTTTAAATTCACTTATCCCTACTTGTTAATATTTTTTAAAAACTGCATAAAACAAATTTAACGAGTCATTTCTGAAACACTTCCATTTCAGGATTAATTACTAGCTGTGCTGATTAGGATGTTTGTTGCACCCGCAGCTGATGGAAAACAAATACAGTGCAAAATAATGTGTAAGGAGACGGATTATTCAGTCACGTGGTGACGAGACATTACAATAAAAATGTATACCAACTTTTCTTGCAATGTAAATAAGAGCTTGCAGCTATAACTTTTAACTTTAATGTATATATATATACTTACTGTATTATAAACCACAATGAAAATGGTCTCTTATGAAAATACAAAAGAAGTTAATTTTAATTTTTCCATATGCAACACAAAACAGCCCCATTGCTACAGGAGGTTTGTATCATTGGGGCTCCTAACTGAATCTTACTTTTAAAATATATTTTTCCCAAAATGAATCAATTAACTGTAGGTGGGAAAAAGGACTGACCTGTCGAATGCCCCTTTAAAACTGCCTCCCTATGTACTGTACACTTTAGTTGTCTCAAATGTAGAAGCATAACAATATACAGAAAGCCTCTGATTCCATGTATGGGTTACTGGCAATGAGATCAGATTACTGGAACATACTACACTGGTGGCCTTTTATTCGCCTGGAAATTAATTAGAAAACAGGTACTCTCTGTGCAACAGCTGATAAATTACACATCACATGCTCAATGTGACTTTGGCACAAGAAAGTCATTTCTGAGGACAAGCCTTGCACCGGTATTACCGAGATACAAAGCATGTCAGTTGAATTAATTCTTCAGATATGTTCACAATGGAAATTTGCTTTATTTTGTCTGTTTTAACACACATTGGAAGCACAATTGCAACACATCCAATCAGATGGAAACATGGAATAGTCAGATGGAAACATGGAATAGTAAACACCTTTCCCTGTATAAATACACACTCAAATAGTTTTTTTCATTAAAAAAAATATTTAGCGGGAAATATTTCTTATGTGTCAAATAGCAAATCTGTATTACTTTGTACAGGGCGAAATTTATTAAAGGCGAAACGATTGCCCGAAATTAAATTCCGATTGCTTGAATGCAAATTCCGATCGATCGGAATTTGCATTCAGGCGATTGGAATTCTGATCGATCAGTAAAAATTTTGAATTTAATAAATTTCGCCCTTTTGTCTAATGAGACAATTAGGAGTAATTCATTAAACAGAACAGTCACATGGATGTGTGAATTAGAGACCATTCGCCACTTCCCCAACTGCACTTATTTGGCGAACTGTAATATGGTGAATTTGTGACTAATTTGCAAGCTTACGAGGGGACACATCTTTCACTATTTAACAAGTGTCAGAGTGCAATGAAGTGGCAAATTCAACAATGCGTACTGATCTGAATGTGCCGGTTTTAACTTTGCCAGATCAAGGTGTCAAAGTAGAAGATTGATGCCAGGGTTTCTGTTTGGTGTAAGAGATAATGGGAAAATGACATCATTTTACTTTGTGTGAATTTTCATTACTATGCATCCTGCTACTGTTAAAACTCACTCCACCTCACAATACATTGTATAACTTCTGTTGCTGATCCCTTCTTCATCATTGTGAATAAGGAATAGTGAAGACGAGAGTATAAGGTCAGGGATGGTGAATCTATGGCACGTGTGCCAGAGAGGGCACTCAGAGCCCTCTCTGTTGGCACATGAGCCGTCGCCCAACCCTGCCTTCAGTACAGGCTGACAGATCTGACAGTTTTCAGGCTGTATCCGTGGCCTGCACTGAAGGAGTGCACGCTCACAGGGGAGCTCTCCTCCTCCGATGCTGGCGTGATGACGTCACTCACCAGTACTGGCACTTCGGGGGACGCACTGGTGGGTGATGTCAACTTTTTGGCACTCCATGCCAAAAATGTTCGCCAACCCTGGTATAGGTGATACCTTTTATTGATAACGGAATAGATGGTCAGCCAATAAAAGGTATCACCCATACTCTCTTGTCTCTGCTTATATCTATGGCTAACACGGAGCTTAACTCTACTGCCTAAGGGGTAGTGAAATGACACAAATTTGCAATGCCTGACAAATTCGCATTTTGTTGAATAAGTCTTTAATTAAATAAATCAGCTTGTGTTGTAGGTACTAGTTCATTAAGCAGCAAGCCTGCATTCAGTGATGTACTGATAATTACAAGGAGGCTCTCAGTTATGAAGATGTAAATGTGTGGCAGAGCTAATGGACCATCTGGAGCTGGTCTGAGATACCCAAAAATTTCAAACACACTCCCTTACTAAACTTCTATTATCTGTTCTGTGCCCACTCACAGTTTTACATAATACTTTAGCATGTCTCCAGGGAGCCAGGGGCAAGACTGTATATATGTCTAAGTGGGTTACTGGATAAAGTCTGAATTGTTGCGTAAAGGTGTGAATTCGCCAGCTGAAGACAGTAGCAATAGACTGCTACTGTCACGGTCGCAGCCTTATAACAAAAATATTGTCACAGTCATGACTTTACTATGGAAATATTGTTGCAGTTTTAACAATAAAAATTGTTGTGGTCACGATTTTACAATGGCAAAATTGTCACAATTGCGGATTTGCTATGGGAATCCGCTGTTTGAGAATTCGACAATCAAATTCTCACTTTATTCCATAACCCCCTATAATGTCTGACTGGCTGGAGAATGTCACATGGTCCATTCCGTTGTGAATATCCATGAGAGACATGCTCAGTGTTGGTTTTCACATATGATCTGTAAAAGCCAGTGCCTCAGACACTAGCAAAGAGTGTAATAGAAATGCTATAAAGGTTGCCATGTACTTATGAAATTATGGATGGAAAAGAACCACAAATAATCCAGTAAATGTCTTTAAGGGGATATGACCTCATTATTTAAAGGCCAAATAGTCACATATAACTGTGAATTCACATCTATGTGCCACTTCCCAATGTTCTTTTCTTAAGCAAACTCTGTGATGTGGCTAATACGAGACCATTTTGGGTGGCTACAATAGTTGTGATCTTACAGAGCACTTTGCATCACTTTACAGGCACGCGCACAGGTAAGGCTAAGGGAAGGAGTGTGCAAAAGGAGCAAATACGACTAGGTGTACTACTCCGAATTCACCTATTTGACTTTGCCACTTCAGACTGGTGAATTAGGGGTCTAATGGAAAGACTCCACATCCAACTTCTATCCGACTAACTACATCACACAATGCATCTAACAACGATTGTTGCTGTCCTCTTGTTCGACAAGACTAGTTGCAGCTTCATCAATAATGATTAATGAATGCATGACTATTTTGGCTATGTGATCTGAATTGTAGCAAGATAAATTCTACAGGTGAATTCATCCTTTGATCAATGAGCCCCAAAGAATGTTGGCTAGATGAACAAATCTCATTTATTAGGAGAATACTTTTTCTCCAAATAAAGCCTAACCCACTAGTTAGAAGGGGTCCACATAATTCTTGCCAAAAGTACTTGCAACTGATAGCAATTGCCCATTTAACACAAATCTAACTGTTATAATTGTATGGCTTTCAAAATCAAACTTCTCCTTATGAGGTGTGTAATTTCTTTTAATGCAGAGTTTTTAAAATTCAGACCTCAAGTATTTCCAACAGTTCATGTTTCATAGATTTCCCTTGCGCAAACAAGTAGGATAATTACTTTTTCAATCAAATAGATGAATTTGCCTTTGAATGATTAAAGCTGGACTCACAACATGACCTATTGGGGGTACTTGAAAGCTGTAGCTGAGAAACACAGCAGATAACCATTGATATAAATAACGAAGTCCATTTTCCATAGAAACGTATACATATTTAAAGTGATACCAGCATACTGTACATTTGCTACCTTTGCACAGGACTCTTATCTCAAGCACTGTACCAATGATGCATACAAAAGCTCAGCATACTGCAATTAGAATGGCAAATGTAAGTAAATGGTTACAGGCAGAAACTTGTCAAGTTGTGTTATTTTTGACAGCAGCAGTGTAGTTTTCTTTTTATTTCTGAGTTTGTTTTCTCTGAAAGCAATTTGTATTAAATGACCTCCCAGGATGCATATGTGTGTCTCCCAAAGCACAGTTTATGACACTTCTGATTCTTTGTTGTCATCCAAATAAATTTCATTCTGTGAGTGGTGAACTTATTCATCAGCTATTGAGGTCTGACCATGTTGCAGATCTGTTTGTAAAGATTTAAGGATAATCTTTATAGCAGGGGAAGGCAACCCACGGCCCCGGAAATGCACGCGACTCTTCAGTCTCCTTATTGTAACTCTCTGCGGCCTTGACTGACAAAAGAAAAAAAAAAAAAGAATAGCGATTATTTATCAATTTAATTTTTATTTATATATTATTTCATGCTATGTTTTGCGCCTCCAGACTATTCTTTAGTGGGAAAGGGGGGCAAAATGGCTCTTTTGATAGTAAAGGTTGCCTACTCCTGCTTCAGAGTTAAGGCAGAATATTTTGGCTCTTACCTTTTGCTTCTTACAGTGCTTCTCGCTTGTTTAGACTGTTACAATTAACTCTGTATGATGGGGAGACAGGACTGCTGTGTGTTGTGCAAGTGCATAACTCATAACTTTTTCAGAAATAAAGTCAGTCTGGCACATATCATAGAGCAAGCCCATTCCCCCTGGCACATATCATACCCTGCAATTTCCTCCAAAGCTTTCTTACTTGCAAGCAGAGTCCTAATAGCGCTACGAGAATTGCAGAGCATGATTCCTGTCAGACTCCTTAGAAATTAATTATTGTGTTGTTTTCAATACTAATCTACTTAATAAACATTAGACATTGTTTGACGGCACAAACAAAACTATTTTTTTTTTTGGGCCCAAGGAATTGTCCTTCCCCATAAATTTTATATAACTTTTTCCCTCCAGGAATAGAATACCCTGTCGGATGAATCTAGTTCAGCTAACATGCTTATCACTCTGAATAATGATCTGTGGTAAATAGAATATTGTTCGAAAATCTACACAAGCATTTATCTGTTAACTGAAGCACAATGTTTGTGAAACAAAACAAATACAGAAAGGATTTTGTGACAGGTAAAGGTATTTGGCAGAAATGTGGGTCATTTCAATGCATATTCAATTTATTTCCAATTCTCCTAGCATGTTTCCACAAAACAACAGCTGCTACCCACAAGCACTATGGGACATGTACATTATCTTTTGTCTACACAATTGATATTTTGTGAAAATGTGGTTCAAGCTGAAGTAGCTTTTTTTGCAAGCTCTCAGTTGACATTTTGAAGGAAACATCTGTTACAGTGATTGCTCAGCTTGGCACAGTAGTTAGTAGGTATATGGGAATAAACTATTCTCACCTGTAGAAGTGAGCATTTTACCATGAAACACATTTGTGGTCCTATTTACTGAAATAATTATATGCCATTTGACTGCAACGTTCGCAAGCTGTCATTTCCCTTTAGAACCAGGCACTTGTTATATAGTTTCTGCAATGAAATATTCAGATCTGCAAAATATATGGAAAGGTAAAGAGTTAGAAAAGGTCAGAGCTGACAAAATTGCACAGAATACTGTAAGCAAGACTTGGTTCAGGCAGAGCAATGCAAGCGTCTTGCCATAAATTGGTCCAGTATGGGGACAGAGGTCATTTTGGTGGCAAACAGGGAATGGTTGGGTAAAGGAGAAATGTTGGCATCAGGAATTAGACATAAAATATGCCACAGTCGCAAATTATGGAAAAGACTACAGAGACAGGTAATAGAGATCAGGCAAAAAAATCAGCAACATTTTGCACAAAACAAATACAGCATCTGAATGTCAATAAAAAGTTCTTTATTGCATCAACACTGCGTAGCATACTGCTACTAGGGTGGAAGCCCCCCTTCCTCAGGTGAGCCCCCCCAAATTTAATAAAGGCCCAGATGGTGCATAATCATTCTATTTGTAAAATGCTGGATTAAAGGGATACTGAGAAAGCCAGGAAGGATATAATATGTATTCACAGTGAAAGATTTAGCAGCCGATGAAATGAATTGGTCTGACCTCACTAACATGTATAAACATCACAGATTTCAGAATCCAAATCACTAGAGAAATATGCATTTCAATTGCTTTTATTAATTCTTAGATCTCCCTTGTGTGTGTACAGAGCCAGAGCCATTTTAAAGAGCTAATGCCGTGTGTGTGTAATCTTCTAGAGTGACAGTGCATCCCAAGAGCCATATATCCTATAGGTGAATGTGAATAGTCTGGTTTGGTAACCAATAGGGGCAGCTCCTTGTTTTTATGTATGTATCAAAGAAGTATTGTGTCTGCATCTCTCACACTACATAATCAAGTGCTACTTCTACCTATTTCTGTATATATTGTATATGTCTTATTTTTTATACAAAAGCTATTGCACCACACTGCACCCCCAAGTGCCATAAAGACTCGGAGTCACTGCGAGGGTCCACCTTAGGAATAGAGAGTAGAGTAACAGATGTAACCCATGCTCTAGTTTTAAGAAACATGTTGAATCCTCTATCATCCTCCCCTGAACTATATAGTTACACAGTGTATCTGCATCTCATTCAGGTTTATATTTATATCTCAATAGCCTGTAAGTACATAATTTTATATTGTGCCACCCATAACTGTCCACTCTTTATTTATCCCCATGTTTTTAATCTCCCAGTCAAACATCACTATGCTCCACTATCAATCATCTCCAATGTTCTAATTCTCTGGTTACTAAACTTGAGCTGGTCCATCTTCTGGGGAGCTGTAATTCCAACTACACGATAACATTTCTAGGAAAAGTTAAAACAGAAAAGTTGCCTGGTAAGCACAGGAATCCTTATGTGTCTGCTATTAGTATCTAGATACATAAATAACAAGGTATATGTTTATCCAGGCCTCTGGAGTTAGTATTGTGAAAAAAGGCCTAAACATCAGATTTCTTTCATTCTGGGTCAGTATGTATAGGAGCTGTCTGAAATTGTTAAAAGACCAGTATCACCAAAAAAATATTTAATTAGATTTAGATTAGAAGTGACAGCACAGTAAAAATGTTATCTCTGAAGTTAAATTCATGAATTTTATTGCTTTCTGTCAGGTTTTATCTTGCTGATAGCAGCCATGTTGTTAAACAGACCTTACCCAGTCCGGTTGTTTTTTTATGGTGCTTTAGATAATACATATTCAAGAAGTGTACCCGAAAGCTCAACTTTTAAAACTAAATTGCTAAATGTCCTACTTTATAGACACAGTTTATACTATTTTTCAGAAGCACAGACTGAATAAATAGTACTTATAAATGTATCTGAGACATAATGTTTTTTGGTGTTACTGTTATTTTAAATTACCTGTTTCCTTCCAGTTTAACCCCATCTATTATATCATTTCATAAATATTTTCTGATACTGTCCCATAGTTAAACTACTCATATCTTCCTGGAATCTGAAATGACACAAATGGCATTTGATCGCTTGAATTTAGTCCGGGCGTTTGTAGAGAAATATTTGGGGCATATTTATAAAAGTGAGAACTGTTATGAAAATTGGCGAAATTGTTGCAATTTGACTACTTTGCTTATTCAATAAAGAATGTAATTTTCAGTGATGTGGTCAATTCACTCTCAATTCAGCAATTTTCAAAGGCTGCATACGACTTCTTGTCTTTTCCCCAAATCAACAACTTGGGTATTCCAAATGTGTCAAAGTGACAATTTACCCAATGAGTACAGGCGTGAATTCACAGATTTAATTTAACCAAATGAAACTAGCAAATTCATGGGCTTATGACAGGCTTCAAAAATGTGGTGACCAGGCGCCAACATGAGTCTGGAACTGTAAAATAAATGTAAAACCTTTTTTTGTAATTTAGCCAACTATTAAATAGTTACAATTCTAGCTACCAAAGCAATGAATGAATGTCCAAGTGTATAAAAACATTAACATTTACCATTTTATCATCCAGTAACACAGCTTGGAATCTTTGGTATGACAGTTTGGTAGAGAAACATTCCTAAAAAACAATATTGAAGAATTACTTTAGTTGTGCACCACTTTATAAAGAATTGTTGTCATTATATGACTGGTAAAATAGATGTAAGACTATAGAAAACAAGAGTGGATTTATTTTTCCATTTAGTATTATTTATAACAGATTATTGTATCTTTAAGAAATGTTACCAAGTTTCATAAGACATATATTCTTATCTAAATCATTAATAACTGCTGTTCCCCTAGGGGCTTTAGTACTGGGTTGCGACTGACAGACATGGCTCCCAGCAAGCCTGTCACATACCCACCACTGTGCTGATTGGTTGGAGATGCAGTGATCACTGCCTCAGGAACAGATGACTAGCAGGTCTGTTTCTGTTCAGGCTTGCTTTCAATGACAGGCATGATCCAATGTGCTGTTGCCAGTAGGGCCTGACTGACAAGAACTGTCTAAAGCTTGTATGTGTTAAAGGAACAGATCAGAGTAGAACCTTCTTGGAGGTTATTACATGGCAATGTCAGCAAAACATTCATATCATCTTTGCCAGCCTGGGAGATTTTTCAGTAGAGAAACCAGTAATAGAATAATACTTCATCAAAACCTATAATGTAGGAAAAACAAACTAGACAATGAAAATATAATGGTTAATAGGCCTTTGACCTAGTCAAAGCTAGTGTGCATGGCTGATAAATATATATACAGTATAAATAAGGGATATAGACAAGTGACACCGAATGTATTCATTTCATGTACATGGAAATGGACCTCCAGCTCTTGCTGAACTACAACTTCCAACATCTTGTAAGAAAAGTAGACATTAGTAGTTTAGCAACACTAAAATGCAAACTATTAAATGCAGACTAGACAACAGCCATTAAAAGAAAGGGGTGCAAGAAACCAATTGGGGATTATTCACTAAAGTGTGAATTCGACTGTCGAATTTGCAAACAGCGGATTCCCATAGTAAATCTGCTACAATTTCCCCATTGTAAAGTCGCGAAAATTTTTTAATGTTAAGATTGTGATCATTTTCCATAATAAAGTCATGACTGCAACAATATTCTCATTATAAAGACGCGACTGTGACAGTAGCAGCCTATTGTGACTGTCTTTATCTGGCGAATTCACACCTATACGCAACAATTCAGACTTAATAAATAACCCCAAATGTTAATATTATTTGCCAAACTGTTTCCCTAGTTGCCTGCAAGGTTCTGTTTTTTTCGTGTGACCAAATGTAATGTAAAAAAATGAAATGTACTTTGTAAATTAACAATTTTTCTAAAATAGTTTATGCACGTCCACATAATATCAGGTCTCTGAAGCAAATCAAAATGGCCTCTAGTCTGCCACCAGGTCTGTTATTCATGTGTAAACTGGGGTGCAGTGTAGATTTCAGAAAGATGCCGGTTAGGATATAAAATCAATAATGCATAATTAATAAGAAGGAAGCAGCACAATAAATGGAGACTAAACCACTGAAGCTATACTGTGATACCATAACAGCAACAGTGCATCAAACTCCCCGAAACTGTTGCTGTTATGGAATCACAGTAAAGCTTCAGTGGTTTAGCCACCATTTATTGTGCTGCTTGCTTCTTATTTATTACACATCATTGGTCTATTGTACTGGGACGGAAGTACAGGAACCAGCAGCACCTAAATATCTTTCAACAAGTACTCGCTTCAGGATTACCTTATTTCTACATTTAGAATAAAAAATCAGACTGTGGGTTCATGTCAGGTCTGTTAAAAAAATGCTCTGTCTTCTCTTTTATTATACAACTTAATTTTATATACCTGTATGACTTAGACTATTTATTTGTATTTATGGACCTATGACTCCACAGCTCTTATTGTCCTTTCTGTGTATGTAAGTCTTCATCTCACTTAGATTGTAAGCTCCTTGGGGCAGGGACCTCCAACCTCTTGTGTCAATCACTACCTAGCACTTAATTTGATGTACCCCTTGTTATATTTTACTTGTATTGTTTAATGCACTTTTCCTTTGTTTGTATTGTACTTGAATCGCTGAATTGTACAGCGCTGCGTAAATTTGTGGCACTTTATAAATAAAATTATACATACATACATACTCTCCAGCTTCCCGCAGAGAAGTCTGTAGTCAAATAAGTCTAAGCGATAGGACAATGATTGCAGAAGCACAAGTCACTGGCACAGGATGTGTAAAGCTAGCAGAGTGTAGGTCTAGAAAACCAGACCCACATAAGCGTTAACATTCTGCACCCCTTATTTCCTAGATTAAGGGGGGAATTCACGACACTCCAAAGTGAGGTGCGGAGTGTTCGCCTCACTTTGGACTGACTGATCTGCGCTCACTGATGTCTTGCACGCGGACATCAGCGTGCGCATATCAGTCAGTCCGAAGTGAGGCGAACACTCCGCACCTCACTTCGGAGTATCGTGAATTCCCCCCAATTCTCTAGTGTATTCTCAGTCTTGTGCGTTTACTTAAACATTCCTGATGACTTTTTTGTATAAAGTAATTAACTATTTAGAACATTTCTTAAGAAAACTGGATCCCTAGATAATGGCTTTGAAAACAAAGGTGTGTACTATATTGCTATGATAAGAATGCCTCATGAAGAATTCAACCAGGCTGATTTTATATGGATTCTTCCTTCTTGTAGAACACATTATATATTTATCTAATTTTATGATGATTAAAAAAAAAAAAGAAGAAGGTTGTAAACAGGCACTTCCATGCCTTTCTCAGGTGCAAAAAGGTTTAAATAATTGACTGCAAGTTCAGAATAAATGATTTAAACCTGTTTGCACCATATACAAAAGTGAGTGTCGCTAATGCTTATCAAAATAGAAATAATTTATTCTGAAAACACAGTGCTGCAGAATATGTTACCGCTTGCAAATAATAATAACATGGATTGTAAATAAGAAATATAAATGAAGGGCAACTCAACAAATAATTACATTGTAGATAAATTCATTTGCATCATAACTATGGAGGCCATTCCATATTTTCAGATAGATAGAGATAGATAGATACATAGATAGACAGATAGATAGATAGATACAGATAGATAGATAGATAGATAGAGATAGATAG
>WMED01005486.1:0-19467 GCA_019650415.1 Pipa parva
GCAGAATACATTTTACCGCTCCCTTCCTTGTGTGCACAGAATACATTCTACTGCTCCCTTCCTTGGGTGCACAGAATATATTGTATCACTCCTTCCCTTTCCTTTGTACAGAGAATACATTGTATCACTCCCTTCTCTGTGAATACACTGTATCAGTCACTTCTCTGTGTGCACAGAATACAATGTATTCTCCCTCTCCTTTGTTTGTGTGCACAGAATACATTGTATCATTCCTTTCCGTGTGTGTGTGTGTGTGTGTGTGTGTGTGTGTGTGTGTGTGTGTGTGTACTGAATACATTGTACCACAAAACAGGTTTAAGCCGTATTAGTCCAGTTGAATAATTAGAAACATGATTACTGTGGTATTATAGTAAATACATTTAGTATAGTAATTAATATAACAAAAAAAACAAAACAAAAAAAAAAACAACAAACTTCTGTGTCCACAGTATTTCACAAAATTGGAATATACTCCCATTTTCCTCTTCTTGGCCCAAATTCATTTACAGGCCATGATTAACTCTGTAGCCGCTCCTCAGAAAATAGTTTTTTAACATTATGTAGCAAAATCTTAGTTTACACTTGTGATTTTAGTGTATGTTTTTTTTTTACTTGGTTTATATTAGCTATGATATTTTTGTTGGAAAATCACAGTAAATTCACTAAATCCACGGTGACTGAAATTTAGATATTACTGAACTGTTCACGATCTATTAATTATAATAAATGTAGTTGCAAATCTGTTTAGCGATCTGGAATGTTGTGGAAAGACCTATGGTTGAATATAACCAGTGGATATGACCTTATATCTGAGCAGTGTCCTTGGGGTGTGACTGCAGAAGTACATTCATCATTTTTCATAACATATTTTTCTCCTTGTAAAATGGGCCACGAAGCACCTTGAACATTAGTATTCAGAGATGGTGTATGGGTACTGTTAACTCTTGGAGCCATCACAGTAACTTCCTGGCATAGTCTGGGCAGGTAGATTTGTTTGATGGCACTGCCGTTGGAACTTCCCTAATGCGCTGGTATATGCATGGTCCCCTGTGCATCTAGATGTACGTCACCCTGAATAATCACAGCTCCATCTCTGAAGTCTGGGATGTGAGGGGCTTAGAGTAGTTGAATCTAATAACATTGATTTGTTGTATGATCCTTAACCCCGGCAGCTGCACACATGAGTTGCATTTATAGAGGCAGTTGCAAGTTCTCTGTGTAGACTTAATATTTTCATCAGATTATAACGGGATTCTCTCGACCTCGACTGCTCCTGCATTTAGTGACTTCTCGAAACTGGACACCCAAAATGTGTCTTTAACTTATTATTGCTTTCTTATATCCACTTTAGAAATTATAGAACATATATATATATATATATATATATATATATTATAATATAATTTTATTTCACTAGTGTGCATATATTTGTGTGTATATGTTTTACTCCAAAGCTATAGATAAGCTGGGAGAGATAAGGGATGGACATTTTTGGAAATTTGTGATCTGTTTGAATGGTCAGTGTGTTAGATTTTATGATGTCTCACCCAGTGACAATACTGCTATTAATATGTGAACCATAAACCTGGTTTGGCTGTACTCAAATATGTTCCAGTATATGAAATTTGTAGATGTTTAACCTCCATGTGTGATGATGACTGGCCCAATCTCCAGTTACACTGCAGTTATTGCAGGTCATATACGTTGACCATAAAGCAGAGGATTGATGGGGTGATAAATATTTAAGTGGAACTGCAGCCCCTTTAAATTATATAAAAAATATATATAGTTTACAATTTATACATGATTAAAAGAATGAAAGACCAATGCTTTGCTCGTATTTGCATGAATAGTTATTTTAATGTTTAGCCACCTATCACAGCACTTTCTCTCTGCTCTTTAAGGTAGAAAGGCAGCCCAATTAGAAAGTAGATACAATTTTCTGACTATTTCTGATCAGCACAAAGGATTAGTTAAAGGTCAGTACTCTCTGTGACCTGCATCAGTGCTCTTTGAAGTGTATGGCTAGGTTCACACGAGCGTATGATGTGCAGCGCATCATACGCTCGTTTGAAGAAAAAAAAATGTATTTTTCTATTGTACTTAGCAGCGACAGTGTGAACGCTCCCTCGGCGTACACATCAGTTCCTGTGTGTCACATTTTGGGCGCGGCGTATATACACCGGCCAAAATTCGACACATAGCGTTCCGAGCCCAGAGGATGTGCATCATATGCTGGTGTGTCCGGAACTAGGTAAGTATCATCGGCTTTCATTGAGCGATATATTTTTTTTTCACACTTGTGTATGATGCGGTGCGCATTATATGCTCGTGTGAAACTAGCCTTAAGGTTTACATATTTTCTCCATAGCTTTAATGTTAACTTTCTGCAGTAATAGTTAAAGGAGAGGCAGGAAATGGTTGCAGAATTAGTAGAGTCATAAAGATTTGTTTGTCTTGTCTACTATTAGACCTACAGATAATCAATATGTGAAGTATTGGATTTGACTCTTCCAGAAGACTTTATAGTGACCCAGGGGTTAAATAGACCTCCTCCTCCTCATTGATGCAAACCTTCTGAGCCATAAATTGTTCTTATTAAAGCTTTAGGGATCCCCTGTGTTTTTCACTCTCTCTCACTGCTTCTATCTCCGTCATTTGCGCTCCCTTAATATGTTTCTGAATCCATGCAGCCATCTGTAGCACGGATGTGAAGATTTTTCTCCACCCCCACACTTCCGGGACCTGCTGTAATCCTGTTTGGTATTTAGTGCAGGGCAAAAAATGTTGCAAAGTACATCATTATTAATGTGTATAATAAGTAATGGGCAGCGTAGACTCTGCACACCGTGGATGGATAATATAGAATTAAAAGTTATGATTTATTAAGAAACATGTGTCTTGTAGGTTTGCAGACAATATTGTTATTATTATTATTATTATTATTATTATTATGCTTAGATCAATTTTCAATATTTTCCTTATTTCTGTAATATTGCAACTTTAAAGGCAAACACCAACACCAACTTATGTATTTGAATAATGAAGTCTTATACAGATACTTACACACATTAAATTGTGACCATATTGGCAAAATGAGAAGGATTATGTGCATATTTACATAGCTGATGTCAGACCATGCCCCTAGAATAGGACCACTTTGACAGAGGTAGCTAAATAGACTGATTTGATAGATAGGTATAAAGACTGATAAGATAGGTCAACTCATGAGATAGATGGATAAATAGACTGACAGACAAATTAAATCTCTTCAAGCTTCTCTATAATCTCCTATCTTTCTTCTGAGTATAATGAGCTTTTGTAATGAGCTCTAAGGTAGGGCCGAATCATTGGGCTCTGTACACTGGGAATGGAAAAAATCCCGGCACTCCAAGAAGTACTGGACTTTTTTTCTGCTAGCAAGTACTGCTTTATTTTCAAATGTTTATTACTGGACTTTTTTTCTGCTGCAAGTACTGCTTTATTTTCAAATGTTTAGTTCTGTACACTGGGAACAAGAACAGGAAACCTCATTCATTTGTGAAACTATACTTGGCTTTCAGTAGCCCATAACAGTGCAGTATATACTGTCAGGGTTACATATGCTATTGGCGTTTTATCAGGTTGTGACTACTGGTATGCTAGCCTCAAAATATCTATGGTTTTCTCTTTCTACCCCTAAATAACAAACTAACAATGTATTTTTACTTTGTATATCTGTGTATCTCCCCTTGTTGTATTACACATTGACTCTCTCTATAAAGGCCCCTAAGGACAGGTCTACATTGGCTGTTTTGCAGCTGAGCTGTTTTCAAAGTAGACCCGTTAAGTGGACCTGACCGCTCCACTTTAATTAGGCTCATTGTGGGTTATGGTGAAAAAAAATAAATAGTCTGTGTGAATTATCCTACAGAAAACAATGGATACTATTTTTGCAGCTTAGCTACAAAACCAGGTTAACATTCTGATCTTGACTTCTGCACCCTTGTAGTTAAATCTCTAATAATTATCTTAAATATGTATTCTCTGCACAAACCCTTTGCTCTCAGCAAAAAGCCATTTTCTGTGTTGATAAATGTCCTGTTGACAGGGGAGGATTGTTGTGTTTCCAACCAGTTGTCTACAGTAGCAGCATTTTGCTTTCAAACATGTCATTGAGTTACTGTTAATTATACGGATGGAATGTTTTATCTACGGTAGTTGGTAGGAAGAGAAGTGCGTATCATGTTGTCCATCAATGAAACAGGACAGGAGCAAGCTGGTCAAACCTGCTTTGTCTTGGGGCTTGCTGTTCTGGTTTTCTCCAAACACAGATGCAACCACAGATGTAAGAACCCATAGTTCACAGTTACACAGGAGCAGAAACTGAACTGCATCTTCCACAAACTGTGCTGATTTATATATTAGTCTCACAATGGGCAGAGGGAGCTGCAGCTCAAGGCTCCTTTACAAATATAGTCTCCTCTCATCATGGGGTCTGACTTAAATATACATTAAAATGTTGTATAAAACCAGAGCCTGGTTTCTTAGTAGAAACTAACAGCCCTTGTAATTTAGTATGGCCTACAGATACTAAAAATATTATTGTGTTCCTTTCCTTCAAGACTTTATAAACTTTATTATTAATACTAGTGATATTTATCAATCATCATCATCATCATCTGCAGAGCTTTATAGAAGGGTACCATACGTCAGTGCAGAATATTCCATGAGACCATGAGGTAGAAGGCCTTGACCAATAGAACTTACAATCTGAACTGGATGGGGGATGATAGAGAAGTGGGGGGGTTTGTCAATTCATTTGGCACTGATGATGGAGCTGCTGTTTGGAAAATTGGAGCCCTGCTTAGTAGGATATCCCTGGTTTAGTCTGGTTACTCATTTTCTTTTTCCTATTACTTTTGGTTATCTATAGATCAGATTGGTAAATTGACTTGGCCAGAGATCTTCATTGGCTTAAGTGGGTTCTTTAACAAACTTACAAAAATGTCAGTGATTGCCTTCAGTTCTTTATGTATGGTCCATGCAATCAAAATCAATGCTAAATAATTAGCCAATGTGAAGTCTGGATTTAACATTCTTTTTAGATGTTATTAGAGTCACACCTAATGCCAGATGGTAAACCACGGTAGGTCATTCTGGTTTTTTATGTGGGTTTTTTTTTGTTCCACTGCATACCATAGAAATACATATGTGGATTCCAGTATATTATTTTTTAATTGTAAACGTTGCCGGGACGGATTGGTGTGCGGTTATAAAATGTAAGGATGCTGTTATTGTTGGCCACAAATGTATATATTTGGACAGCAGAGGGAAAATAGTGATGTCATGAACCTGGCAGGAACTGAAATATAATTCACAGCTCTTATGAGTAATATTATTTCTGGATATTCGGCACCAAAAGGGATATAAAAAAAAATCAAGTTATTCATAAAAAGTACAGTAATCTGTCCTTTCAGTGCCTTTAAACTTTACACTTTAAAAAGAAAGCTCTTCTAGAAAGTCTGGTGTTTCTTATAAACTGCAATGATGAATCTGTGTGACACCTTTGGCCTCAAAAGAAAGTCCTCCATTAAATATGTAGATCAACTGAGCGCTCTCTCTGCAACATAGCTCTGAGATTGAGAACCAGTGTTCCAAATGGCAAATTTTAACATTAAAGCTATCCCTTTAGAAGGATATAGTTTACAGAAATGTCCATTGTACAGTATTTACTCTAGTCTTGTGCATTAGATACCTATATCTATGTCTGTCAAAACAGCCATGAAGTAAGAAAGACTTAACCTTGATCCACAGTTTTACTTTGTCAATGTTTTATTGTAATGAATAACTCTGATCAAGCCTTGGGTTCGCAGAATTAAATCTGGGGGAGGGGAGGACTGCAATGACACCACCCTCACGTGATGCATTGGGAGTAATTCTAGTAAATTCATAATGCACCCTCTGTCCTGCCCTGTTTGCCTAATGAATGGCAGTGGTTGTCTATTAGGCAGATGTGTCACCCCTTTGTTGTGGCCTATCAGAACTACACCCAGGGGGTTATTCACTAAAGTCCGAATTGTTGCGTATAAGTGCGAATTCACCTGATAAAGACAGTCGCATAAGGCTGCTACTGTCGCAGTCATGTCTTTATAATGAGAATATTGTCACAGTCGCGAATTTATTATAGGGAAATTGTCGCGACTTTACAATGGGGAAATTGTAGCGGGTTTGCTATGGGAATCCTCTGTTTGTGAATTCGACAGTCGAATTCGCACCTTAGTGAATAACCCCCCAATGTACTCCCCTGCTGATGCCCATGGTCTGGTCAAGACAGATCATCATACCAAAATGCAGAGTAAACAAGATTGCAATTTGATGTTAAGGTCCCATTTCTGCTCGGCTGATTTGATGCACTTATATTGCTTGGCCACAGGGATGTATAGCAGTGTGGAATATCACTGTTTAATGATAAGTTTTGCTTTATAAAATATCAGTGCAAAAGATTCCTGGCTGTACAGTCCACTGATATCTCGGCTACAACGCTGTGTAGGGCAATTGGCAGGATGTATTGCAGCGAAACTTTTAGAAGCAAGACTTTATCTCTGGTTATGAAGGATCGATGACTGTAGCACTTAAAACTCTTCGGCAGTATGAAAAATTTTGCATGTAGTGCTTTCCGCTGAATTAAAGCAAACACTGGGGCTATTCCAAAGCTTGATTCAGTAGCTGGCAAGCTGATTATGTCATGTTAATAAATGAACGGAGGACTTAAATTCAGCTGACAATGATCCAGAGCTCCTCTTCTTAGTCCTGATGGAGCAGCTGAGTTTTTACTTCTGTTTGGAATACTCACTTGCTTCAGTTCTTGATCCAAACTGAATGCGTAACTCTCTGTAAAATGCCAATTGGAGCTGTTCTTGAGGGAAGCATTACAGTTGCTAAAATAACACTTCTTTATTAAATGTGAGACAGCTTCTTCCCTATTTAAAGTGATACAGTCAGTATTTGTGTTTTTTTTTTTTTTTAATCCTTGCCAGCTGTTCACACATTCCTAAATATTATTGTTTTTTCACTCATGACAGATTCAGATTTCCTACAGTTATTTAATTGAGGAGGGCTTGTCTTGCCATTGTTACTATCAATGCAGGAAAGCAATATTACTTAATAATGCTGCAACCAAGGAAAGCTCATAATAAATGTACCTATCACATAGCGACGGCTACATGGATAAAAATAAAGAATGGGTTTAACAGGAAGAGGAGTGAAGAAGAGAAAATTTTCTAGTTTTTAGCTAAACACTCCATTAAATCTTAAATCTGTCCAGAGCTTTTCATCTCAAAGTACCCTGAATGTAATTAGTGACCTCTGTTGCAATGATGGATATGGCAGTTTGGTCAAACCTAGGCAGTCTAACGTGGGAGAAATATATCAGATCAAAACAGACTTTAAGAAAAATCATTCTCCTATGTGACTTGATTCTAATCTAAGAATGAATGCACTGGATGTATTTCTCCTTTAATGACCAGTCAGTAAGTCTGCTAGAAATATTGGATTGCATATCAACATATGGAAGCCTGTAGATTGGCTTCCTGACTCTACTTAAGTGACAAAGGTCAAGGTAAAAACAGAAAATAATATTGTAATCCACCGGGAATTATAGAGTGTAACAAGTGATAGATTTAGGGCACACAAGAGAATATCTGTGAGTGTATCAGCTGTATTGAAGAGATAAAGGTCAACGTCAATTAGAAAATATTTACGTAAGAATCATAGCTTTATATATTGGTATTTACACAGAGATGGGTCACTGGGGGTCTTCAGGAAAGAAGAAATCAAAGAAAAGTTGAATGGTTCAATGAAATGGAAATGCCATACGTTACTGTATGTGTATGTTCAAACTGGAATTTTCTTTAAATAATTTTCCATGAGTACAGAAGTATTTTTTTTTTACATTGTGATGTGTCATACTGAGTAAACATGGCCCCACATTCTGAAGGTTTTTTTTTTATCTATTGGATCTCATGGGGAACCCCGTTATTTCCCAGCTATAGTCATGAGGGATTCTGCTTCACGTTAGAACATTTCTGCTTCAATTCCTAATTTTGGAAGTGTCTAGAATCAGAGGTTGAACTTCCCCTTAGCCCAGCTACTTTAACCAGGGATATAAACTTAAATATATAACATACAATATGTCCTATAAAATATTACATCTGAACATTTCAGATGTAAAATCTTGATTAGAGTTTGTGTTGTAACACCACGCTTAAAAAGGATTCCTGGGGGTTTAGGTACATTAATGATAAAAATGCATTTATTTCACTTTTCTGGCATTTTGGGAAATTAGTCATAAATCTATATTTTCCATGCTATGTTATAAACAATAGCTCTGGATGGGCATAAGTTTATTTAACCAGTCTGAGGTTTGCTATCAGCAAAGAGGTCTGGTTGTACTTCTCATAGACTAGTTAATGGACATTATTTCTGTAGCATGTGTGAATGCACCATATATGACCAAAGTTAGGGGAAGGGGGAGGTCTTCTTGGTTGTGTGGGAAGTAGGAGGAGTCTATTCATATTTTACATGGGACCTGTGATGTTTGTTGTTACAATGCAGTCAGTTTTGTAAATCTGCTAATATTCTCTCCTGCATTCTCATTTTTATCCCTAGAGTACCATGGGACTCGTAACTTACATTTTTTTTTTTGGAATATCCACTAGTTTAAGTAATGTTAAAGACAACTCCTTTGCATTTGACTTTAGCCTGCAAAAGAGTAGATATAAAATTATATCCAACAGATACATTTGTCTATATATTGCACAATAAATCAGAGATAATTTATAGTCTTAATTTGCCTTTAAGAGGACTAGATGTTGGCTTGAGCACCATCATGTGGTTTTCATGTTTTCAACTTGAAGGTGATGACAATACACTGGGCAAAGAGAAAAGCTCCTAATCCCATTCATCTTACTGTCTCATTTGTCAACAAGGTCTTAAAATAACTACGTTGGTCACATGGGGGACTCAAAGCCTTGAGAGCTAAAATAGGCTAGCGCAGTCCCCAAAATAACACAGCTGCTTCTCTGCAACCATTCGTGTATATCTCCAATATCAAAGGGTTGTGATTTCACATGATGCATAGTTTGGATTGTCGAGGGAAAGATTTTTGAGTAAAAAGGCATGGAAATTAAATCTGGCATGGCATCAGCACAGTTAGCATGTTGGGGCGAGATAGTGAAGGCACCATCTGCCTACAATGTGTCTAAGCAAAAGGTGGTATGAAGGATTGCATTCCTTCTCTGGAATACATAATTCCGTGTGACAAATGGGCCATAGGTTTATTTAGGAGGTCTTTATAAACAACACTGTTGCTATAGTAGCTGATAGTCTCCATTGTGACTTTGTTCAACTGTCAACTGTAAGTGTAAAGTTATTTATTAGACTGTAAGGGATACTACCGCATGGATAGGGAATGTACAGTAGAGAAAGCTATTGCCACATTGCATTTATTATTTTTTGTCTCTTAATTGTGCAGGCCAGTATTGTGCAGTTTTAGACTCTATATATTGAACATTTATTTTCAATCTAACTGTATTCACTATACGCTTCGCTATTTCCCCTTCCCTATAACCTGTTACTATCCCTGGTTGTTTTTCAATGTGTATTTTATTATTCATATACCTGAATGTGGACTTTAATTGAAGAAGAGACTATTTGTATCACACCTGAGGAAGGGTTACACCCTGTAATGTTTTGTGTTCCTCTCATTCCAACACTGCAAATTCAGCCCAAGGGCTCCGATGTACCCACAGTTCCAGTGTTTCATACCTTTGTTTTTGTTAATGTCAGTGTTTCAGGGAATAGCTTTGACTATTGGAAGCATTCAAAGGGACCTAGAAATGCAAAATTAAAGAAAAGCTGCATGTTTTAATTTGAATATGCTACCAGGGGAATTCAGTAACAGGGGCAGCCATTTACAGAGGTCTTAACAACCAAATAGAAGTTGTCTTTCCCTGTACCAGTGATTGCTAATAGCCGATCGGTTGAGGTGGGCTAATAGACCTCTAGAACGAATGTTTCATACAAGCAGAGAGAAGATAACACTGGGGGCGTAATGCAGCGCCTGCCTCTGGTGCTCCCCAGATCAGGTAAGTTTTAGTTTTGGGGGGCGAGCAAGAGAGGGCATCACCACAAGGAGAGTAGGGTGCTCTGATCTTGCACCAGAGCCCAAAGGGATTTATTTATGCAGGTGGATATTAATGATCTGGAAGTTTAAGACAGAGTATCCAATATGTATAAACACAGGCATTCATTTTAGTGGTGCTTTAAGCAGCTCCTGCATGTGACTGGGGACACTTCAGGTCAGTTTATGTAAGTGTATTTTAAACCTCTGATGAAAGAATTATGATCATCCAGTTAAGCTGCTACTGTGGAGAAGCTTTCAAAAGAATAAAATGTACCTTGTTTCTAATAGAACCTTTACAGCTGTGTGTAAATCTCTGGTATTCATTGTTCTACGAAGCTCTCGAATAAATTGCGCCTGACATTATCAAATCACGTGACCTCTTTAACCCATATATCACATTGTCTCCCATAAGAGTTGACATTTATTTAAAGGTTGCTTTTCCACATCATACAGTTTCTTCATTACATTGTTCAAGGTGATATTATCATTTTGAAATCTTCCATTCATAAATGATCCTGTTTTGTTTGTCTAGTTTTAACCCTCCGAACCTCGAGCACGTTCTTACGTGATTCTGAAGAAATGTGGCTCTCGTTAAATTATATATGGAAAAGATAGAGATCCCATCATCATCTGGATTTGGTTCTGATTCCAATGCCATTTTCATGTTTTGGTTCTGATTGATATTGGTTTAGGATTTGGATTCTACCCACAAATGTTAATTTCATGAAAAATGAATAAAAGATGTTCTTTCTGTTCTCTGCATGTAGCTCTATGAATAAGGGAAAAGCCCAAAGAGAAATCAGTAGGTGGAATTATCCACCTTTATTAACCTCCCCTCCCAGCCCTTTCATCAGAAATTACAGGGCCTCTCTATCATATTTTAACACTGCTATTTACACTGCAGATAGACAAGTTACACTGCCCAGCACGCAGTTTCATTGGTCATAGGACACAGCAAGGCTGGTGTTCTTTGATGGTTCAGGATCCTAAAAAAAAAAAATAAATAAATAAAAATAGATGTTTGCTTCTTGTTTGTTCTCATGGCAAAACTGGAAGCATCCCCAGGGGTGGTAATTGAATAGGAGCTCAGAGCAGACCCTTTTCTTGTTTAATTTATTTATTGCTACGTTTGTAAAATGCAACAAAAAGCTTAGATCTTAGACTTGCTTCATTAATGGATAGCCATGTGCTTCTAGTTCTACAGATGGGCCCAGGGCACAATATCCTACCTCTTCCTCCTTTTCTGCCTTAAACTAAGTCGTTTATTACATCATGACTCGTTACCTTCCGGAAGTGGCTAGTAAATGTAGGCCATGCTCCGACAGGCTGAACATGCCATTCATTACCTACAATAACCAGTTATATCTCTACTGTGATCTCACACCTTTGTCCCATTTGTCATATTATTAACCAAGTTCATCTTGTCATTGGGTGTTGGTAACCAAGTGAATGCCCTACACTTTGACTTTCAGAATGAGATTGTAGCTAAAGAAAAAAATAGAGTGAAATACTGAGAGCGTTTCAGCTATAGACAGTGTTGCTAAGCTGCAGGGAATTTAAAGGGATTGTGCTGAAAGAGTAGGAACACCAGCAAAAAGAAAAGAAACCTGGGGTTCACTGGCACGGAAGCTGGTCCTACATAATAGTTTTCTTTGAAGATGGATTCCTGCTTTCTTGTGTTTGTCAGTATCTTTGTTGACTGCTGATGTATTGTATTTATTGCAATAAAAAGTTTTTGTTTGTTTTTTTCAACCTTGACTCACTAAAGTATCATGATAGAATGCACAAGCAATCATTTAACATTTCCAGTTTTTTGCATGCATATATTCATTTAAAATAGACCTTTTTTTAAAAAAAAAAATGTGCTCTTTCTGGTTTTTATTAAATACTGTATAGTTTTTTTTGCGTTGTACTTTCAGGTTGTTTAGACTAAGGCTGCACCTGGAATTTTATTTGTGCACATGCAAGTCCATGGTAAAATGCAAGGTATAACTGCAACAAATTGCACCCTTTGCTACCACATTGTAAAGAGGTAAAACTAAATGAAGTAAGCCCCAATGCATGCTCACGACAGTATGCAGAGAGTTCGCAAATGGCGCCTTGAAAACCAGTACATGGTACTTTTTTCAGTTCCACGTGCAATGAAACTCATCAGATGTGGCCTTAACCTTAGGCTATAACTACATCTGGCATTTTAGTGCATGTTGTTATATCTACAGCAAAGTTCACATCCAGAGCAATTTAAGGGCAACCACACACAACAGCTCTGCACATTGTCATACTGTTGTTTGCCCCACTGTGGTTCCCTCTGGGTGGGTTTTCATTACAGTTTTAACTGCATGCATCAAAACCGCAACAAATGCCGGTGTTGGCTTAGCCTTAGGTTGGGGTTCTTTTGTATCCCTTGTCTATATCTTTGTCCAAAGATCCCAATACAAAGGGTGTAGCTTTATAAATTGGTGCTCAAAGGCTGTAAAATAACTTAGTTATAATTTACCCATCTTCCATTCCCAAATCAACAGCAATTATTATTTAAATAGAGTAGTCCCGTGTTCATTCATTTTGTATCAGTAAAGTGACGTGTTTCTGTATGTATGTATTCATTTATATAGTGCTGAAATATTACACAGCACTTAACAGAGATTCACCATTCACTTCCTGTCCCATGGAGCTATTCAGTCACACATAGACAGGCACAAATGTACATTTTTGGATTGTGGGAGGAAACCAGAGTCCCTGGAGGAAACCTACGCAAGCGTGGGGGGAACATACATACTCCATGCAGATAAAGTCAAGGGTGGAATTGAACCCAGAACCCAGCAGCAGTGCTAACCACCGAACCACTGCACTGGAGTAGAGGTCCCAACAAGAGTAGAGGTTGATCAGTAACAGCAGTTAGGATCACTTAATGCACAGATCATAAGCAGTATGTGCACAATACATATGTGCTATGTTCAGGGCCAGTTTTAGCTATGGGTGATGTGAGCGACTGTCCAGGGAGAAATCTGTTTGAGGGGTGCTGTCGTCCACATCACCCATAGCTAAATTCACCTCCTCCAGCGTTCCAGTGATGCACCTCCTCCAGCGTTCCAGTGATGCATCTCCTCCAGCGTTCCAGTGATGCACCTCCTCTAAGTGCTTCTCCACAATGAGGTAAGTTTAATGTGATGGCGCTCCTTGGCTGCTTCGGGTCTTGTCGGCTGTACTCGCTGTGGATTCGGCAGCTGCTGGCGAGACCCAAAGCATCTAAGGAGCGCCACCGCATTCATTTTACCTCATTGTGAAGAAACGCTTAGAGGAGATGCAGCGCTGGAGGAGGTGAGTGGGGGGCGCGGGGAAGCCCCTGGCTATGTTTCTTTTGACCACTCCTTGTAAGGTCGCCAGAATCATATATTAGTATCAGAGTGACTTGAAGGAAATTGGTATTGACTATAATCAGTGATGGTATTTTTTACCAGATTTGGTTCTGTTCTGACCCATGCAGTTATTTTCCAGCTGTGTAAGTAAAAATGATCAGTCATGCCAGCTTTTGCACCTTTGAAGCTATGAGATCACTTTCATGTCAATTAGCGGCTGTCGTTACAAAGCATAAGCGCATCATGCTTTGGAAAAGATGACTGCAAAGAGATGTAACAGTAGATAATAGGCATCAAGTAGATGGGTTTTCTGGGCTGAAAAAGGGAATTTAAACTCTGTAAAATGCCAGATTATCATTCACTTTTTTTATTCAATTTTTTTTTTTTTTTAAATCTATTTTGAATTGTATGGTTCTGATGTTTCATACAGAGAATGATTAATTTCTCTAATGGAGGGCTTATCATCAGAATGGTAAAGCAAAATGGTGTGGATTAGTCAAGAAAGCTGATTCGACAAGCCTATATTTGTGCCTGGAAAATGAGGTGTTATAAAGAGAGAATCACTTTAATGTGTGGGACAATTAATATTCTGGTTTTCATGTTCCTGTGTTTGATTCCTACCATGTATTTCAGACAAGATCGTATTTATCTTTACAGCAGTGAATCATTTCACAAGGGTGGAAACTTCCTGGGTTTCATGCGTTTATACCAGTGACCATAACAGAATTTTATTGCTCAGTGCTTAGCATATGACACTGTACGAGATGAGAAAAGCTGGGCTATTGTAGAAGCCGAAACTGTGATGGAAAATAAAAATTGATCCATTATGATATTTAATAAAATGAATACAGAAAGAGAATTGTTTGTACTGATAATATCACTTTATCACTCATGGCAGTTAGCTTTAATAGAAATATAAAACAGCTTTCAGGATCCAGCCTTGTTGTTTAACAGCTAGAGTACGTGTTAGTCCCCTCCTCCAAAACACCAAGGGGCTTATTGACTAAAGTGAGAATTCAGCTGTCGAATTCTCGATCAGCGGATTCCCATAGTAAATATGCCACCACAACATATTTAAAGTCACGATCACGACAATATTCACATAGTAAAGTTGTAACTGCAACAATATTCCCATAATGAAGTTGCGACTGCGACAGTAGCAGGTCTATTGTGACTGTCTTTAGCTGGTGAATTCACACCTTTACGCAACAATTTGGACTTTATCCAATAACCCTACAATTCTTTAGACTTGTGCCATCAAGCGAAATAATATTAAAATGCAATGGCTACACTACAGTATGACCTCTACATGAGTTGAAAAACTTTTATTCTTTTGGGACAGGGTTACCTAGTGATATCTTCAGATTTTGAGAGGAGTATTGTACCTACCTAAGCTATAGTGCATTATAGTTAGTTATATGTTATATGATGACATACGTTCAGGTGTGTGTAGCAGTCACAGTGTACGTAGTCTGGTCATTTGACTCTCTGGCTGGTGTTTTGAGGACCTATATCAATCTTTAAATCCTGTTCATTATAAAGCACTACAGAATATGTCAATGACCACAAGAAAATAAATGAGAGATTGATATTTTGTTAACTACTTTAGGGTGCAATTTCCAGAATATTGGAATATAGAATACAAATTGTTAACATTGCTGAAAATCTTGGAACACTGCATTTTATTATATTATTATTTATTTTATTTTAGAAAGGGTTTTAAAATACATTTATTTTATTGATCTGCCTGAAATCCCATGTTCTGCTGCATTGACTGATATTTGATTACATTAGGGAGAAAATTTTTATTGCAACTCTTAAATGAGTCATCTCAACCATTCACAATGAAAACAGGAGATGGAATAGTCCCTTTTTCCTCTGCAGCGCCACATCTTTCCTTTCCTGAATCTATTGCCTGTCACTCCTAAGACTAAAGAATTCCCCTGGCTTCTGATAGCTAAGGTGAAAGATGATTGAACCTCCTAGTTAGCAGAAAGGCTTCAAAATCAGCAGCTGGGATAAAATAGCAATTTTCCAAAGCCGTAGCAATCTAATGACTTGTCACCTCTGTATATCGCAATAAATGACACCTCATTTTGGTACTAGCTAAAAGCAGTGATACTGCAGTTGTATTTGTACACCATAAAGGGCTTTGCTGCTTGATATAATGGGGAAGAGTATGACTATGGTTGTCGGAGCAGAGCAACAACTTTGGGCTGAATTATGCTTGGATTGTCAGTGGGACTTGACCACTTGTGCTAACTTAGTCCACATGGGTGTTCAAGTTGTACTATTCAGTATATTCTGCCTGCATGCTGAACCTGAAGATGTGACCTTGGAACACAATCCCACTGGGTTCTAAGGGTTCAAAAGTGGACATGCTCAAGATGTCATAAGACATTCGTTTAATGTTGACTAATTCCACAAAATAGTTGCTTGGACTTTACAGATTCTAACAAAATAGCCATCCTTATATCTTGTTATATATATTATTCTTGTTCAGAAGTCCACTTGGAAACAATGGCATTGAGATACTATGGTTGACTTATTTATATAGTAGATCAAAGCTTTCTTTAGTCAGCAAAGAGATAAGTAAACACGTATCAATAAAATCAATACTTTGCTTCTTGTTCAAAGATCATATTTATAGAAATACTGCTATTTCAGTCAAAGTGTAAAATGTTGATAATTTGTGTTACCAGTTCATTGAGGAGTTGTAGTGTTCATGCTAAAGTATTTGTCATTTCTAGAGTGTCTAACTATAATGTTGTACGCCAAAAATATTCTTCTCTCCAGGAAGTCAAATGTTAACAAGCTGTGCATACCTTAATATGGTTTAGTCAGATGATGTATTCAAATTAGTGTATTGATGTAGAAGTTGATCATCCCCCCCCCCCCCCCCCCCCCCCCCCCCCCACACACACACACCAGTGTAGCAGTAGACATGGATCCTTATTCAACTTATTCTTCTCACACACGTTTGCTTGGGGGGTGGTGCAGAAATCTTGTAACCTATGTGATCAGATGTCTCCCCCCCAAAGAGTATGAAGAGCAGACAAGAATGGTTATCCATAACACATATTAAGTTCAAGAGAAATGATGATAACTTGGTCTAGGACAGACAGTCTGAGCATGTAGTTAGTTTTCATCTGTTGACCTATCAACTCACAATCCTTTCTTTTCTCTTGTTCCCTCTGCTGGCTCCATGTTTTCTCTTCCTGGTCACTCATTTACCCAATAATTCTCTCACCATGTTCTTCTCTTTCCTCCATCTTCGCGTACCACCCATATACTATCTTGGAATCTGTTTTTCTTTCAACTTCTCTTACTTTGCTTCCTGATTTTCTTCCTCTGTTCTTATTGCGTGCCTTTTCTCTTCTCCTTCTTCTTAAATTACCTTTGTCCACATCCTTTCACTCCATGGTCCCATTCTTTTACATTCTCCCAATCATACTCTCAGACCCACTGAGAAAAGCAAAGTATGTGGAGAGCCCCAGAATTCCAGAATCTGAATTAGGATCTCTGACTCTCGGTTCAACCCAGAAACTGGACGCTGATGCCTACCTGCTGGGTAAGTGTCTACCTTTGCCCAGCCATGGACTGGCTCAGAGGGGCCAAAGACTTGCCCAGCCTTGGACTGGCACAGCTTTGTGTACATTGCTGTAAAAACTGGAACTACAGAATAAGGTGATGCAATGTGTTGTGTCTCTTTTTGAGTGCAAGGATAGCATGGCCTAGTCAGAGATTTTCACTGGAAAGAACAACCCTTCTGTCTAAATTATATCAAAACCTAGATGCCTTTTTGGATTGAGGAGGGTGAGTTTTAAATTTAGATGCATGACTATCTAGCAGCGCTTAACATATTTTTCTCTGATTCCTCTAAGTGAGGTGAATAATACCATGTAAGGTCATTGTTATCTTGCCATTGAGCTTCTTATTGTTTATGTAGACATATCTCTTCATATTGCTGTATACGTTACCATAACATATGTTTAACTCTGAAAAACAATTTCTATTATTAAGGTAAAAAGTCCACTGCACTTTCACATGGGGTTTTGCATGATTTGCCAACCACATCCCCACTTACCGTTCATTTCTTTACAGCGCTGCTTCTCTCCTGCTACAAATCTAAC
Organism: Pipa parva; assembly: GCA_019650415.1. Taxonomy (NCBI): domain Eukaryota; kingdom Metazoa; phylum Chordata; class Amphibia; order Anura; family Pipidae; genus Pipa; species Pipa parva. The sequence goes on from WMED01005486.1 coordinate 17,655, forward strand.
ATTGCTCATATCTTTTCTTATTTACATGCAGTCAGGTCAATGACATGGATAGACAGATCAGTTCATTCCTCCATCCAGTTGCCAGATAGATCGAATGGTGGACAGCATGCACAGATGTCATCAGATACCTATTTCAGTGAACAACAAGCTAGCCAGTAGTTGAATACAGATAGGTTCAACCCCAAGCAAATATTGAGATAAAAATTTCCTATTCATTGGCCCCATTCCTACTTGACCCCTAGAGTTATTTCTCTTCTGTTAATGAAGGCTTATGGCTTTCATACAGGCTTTTTGGCCAATGTAATGAATGAAGATGAACTGTTTGTAAACAGTGGTTCAATTTTGAATGTGCAATTTTTACATTGGGCTATGGAGCTCATGAGAACCTAGGAACATACATGACAACACGTTTGCCCAAAGGGGTTGGATTACCTGGGACAGATCATGTGTACAACCACCTTTACTGTTTGTTTATATCATATTTTGCATACTTAACCTCTGGTGACCATTACAGACACACTCTTGCAGATGGAAACTTTCTAATCCTGGACAGTTACAATGCATATAGTTTACTTAGGCAGGTGTTTATTTACTTTCCATTTTAACATAGGCACTGAGCAAGTTTTGGAAACTTTTAACCGTGTTCCCAATGTGTCATAACATTCCTACAAGGTCTTCCAAATAGTTTAACCTGCGAATGTTTAAAGGACAAGTAACGCCAAAGTATGAGAAATCATGAAGTGACACTATTTTCTGCAGTGCTGTACAGTAACTTTAGGAAGTACAAACAATTTAAAGAACAAGAGGTCAGATGTCATATTCATGAATTCCTCAGAAAACTAAATAGTTAAAGAAAACATGGCTGCAACCAGCAAAGTGAAGCATGTCATAAAGCTATAAATATTTAAAAGAAAAACAAACCAGTTCTGCATAGTTATAACTGCCCAATCAAAATAGCAGTTTTCTCTTTCTGGTCTTTTAAAGGCAAGACTAAAAGCTAATACTTGTTGGAGAGAATTGAATACCTTTTGTAAACATTATTTTAAGAAATATAAATTTGTGATAGAAATATTTTATACCAAGAATGATGCAGTGGCCTTAGTGCCTTGCATTTGTTTTACATGAATGTGGAGTTACCCTCCATGCTTTACAGAATATGCAGAATTAGCAGCTTTTTCCAGACCCTGGTTAGGGACCAGTAACTCCCTGTAAAGTTACAGTGCTGCACTGGGGGCCAAATCATTACATGCAGAACACTGGGCTAGGCTATAAACAGTGGAGGTCCACATGCAGGCAATCTGAGAATCATATCGTCCTCTGTATATTCAAGCCAAGATGGGATAAATCATATAATAATCCCATATAAACTGATTCCACCCCTGTCTCTTTATACTAAATGTTTTATCTCTTTGCAATGACTAATGTCATTATTTCTGTATGATCATAAAGAGTGTGCGTGCATGCGAGCGAATGTTTTGTGCGTCATTCTGCCTTCTCTGTTCCCGTGTGTTTCAGCGCTAATTCTTTAGACGTGTGCCACTTCCTTTAACAGTTTTTTGTTCTTCTGTCGCTGCTTTGTTTCTTGTTATAAAGTGAATAGTACATAGGGCAGTGGGACCACCTTATCTCTATGAACTCCCCACTTTCATCAATGGCGTTTAAAAATGAAAAAGCTTCTTATGCAATATACATAGAAAAGTACTTAGTCTACACAGTCTACTCAGACAAAAAATATGGCAGGTTACTGTATACCTGTGTCTGTGTGTATATATATGATGTATGTGTGTGTTTCTATATTATATATGATATGTGT
>WMED01005487.1:8172-19465 GCA_019650415.1 Pipa parva
AACTAAGCACTTTGCTGTGTTTTCAGTGCAGTTTCTCTTCCATTTCAGATCAATATCAACATTCTTTTGTGGTGCAGAAAAAAAAAAATCAGACTGTGGCTGAGCGACAGGACCAACTCCATGGAGAACAATGGCTTTTCTCCAATCTAAAGTAGTAGAACTTTTTTTGCACGGAAAACTCAACACAGCAGGTTTATAAATTGGAAAAAATGGTGTTACTGATAAATCGCCAAAATTTTAACCAGCTTTATTAACAGGTTGAAAAACGAAGAAATTTCTTCCCAAGAGGTCTGGTGATTTTAAAATGGCCACAAGGTGGCAGCATCTAAGTATTTTTAGGTTAGAATTCCACCATCAGTAGATCATCCTAGTCTGGAAACAGACTAGTTACATCATGAATACAGAGTTTAAGATTGCTTAGTTAAATAAAGATTTGGAATTACAGAAGTTTTTAAGTACAGGTAGTCCTCGGGTTACGACGGCCTCGAGTTACGTCGTTTCGGGGTTACGGCGCTTTATACGATGCCTTGTTCCGACTTACACGGTTTTGCGACGTAAGTCGAACTGCGTGCAACCATACTGTATGAACGTATGATAGGACTTACATCGAAATTCGGTTTACAACGCCGCGTAAGAACGGATCAACGTCGTAAGTCGAGGACTACCTGTACAAATTTTCATAAAGTCTATAATATATTCCTATATATGTGTGTGTGTAACTGTAATGTGTCTGTTAGCACTGGCATTGTTCCCAGAAGCTGCTAAAACTGTTTTACCCTTTTACAATCTTTTTGGCAGAGCTATGATCAACACAATCTTTGCAAGCAGAATGACATCATGATATATTGTAAGCATCAAGGCAATTAAAGGGCAGATTGTGTATAAAATGCTGATGTATAGAAAGAATGTTCCTTCCAATATGGTGACTAACACTGCAAGCAAACATGCTGAGACTGGGTAATCTTGCAATCCTTTACTGAACCCAGATGGCTGTTACTGACAGGACACTCTGGAATATGTCATGTAAACTGCCTTTGGTTCTATGTTTGTCCTGCCTTCTGGCTAAGTTTCTTTCGTTTTTAACGATGAAGTTTATCAGTCTCCTCCTTCAGTGGTGCACAAGACAGCCCAAGGCGGTGATATATGCCTGGGCATGAGAGCTACTACAAAATAGTTTCCACAAAATATGGGTGCGGATTTGTGTTACAACAAGCTTTTGTCTAAAGGAAAGAGAATACTATAGAAACTAAAGGAGGCCTAAAGCTAAAAATAATTTTAAAAAAAGACGTATTAAAAAACTTACCTTTTATTAAGTTGTATCATTACAGTCACAGCATGAGCTGTGCTGTAATTACTCGGCACCGATGCTTACTTTACAGCGCAGGCTGACACAGAAGCCAGCACGAAGCTCCTCCTCCATCATCACGCTCATTGCGGGGAGTGTTCTCATTGGCCCCCACAATGAGCGCGATGACTTTGAAACCATTTGGACCGCCGATTCAAGAAAGTGGGAGGAGAGTCTCTCTGACTTCTGTGTCTGTGAAGTCAGTATCGGTGTCGGGTAATTACAGCACAGTTCATGCTGTGACTGTAACGATCCATCTCAATATAAGGTAAGTTTTTTAAGTACGTCTTTTTTATTTTATACCTTTAGTTCTGCTTAATGTTGTTCACTTACAGCAAAGATAATTCATTTGTTGCTGAACTACAATTCCCAGCATTTTTACAAGTGTTCGTTGTGAGGATACTTGGACTTTTGTAGTTTAGGATTAACCCCTTTGCTACGTGTGATGGCGCAGCGCCATGACACAGAAATACCATTCGTGTCCGTGTCCTGGCGCTGCGCCATGGTATAGAACCCCTGCCCGCGTCCGTGTCACAGCGCTGCGCCATGGTACAGAACCCCTGCCCGCGTCCGTGTCACAGCGCTGCACCATGGTACGGAACCATGACTTCTCTGGCTCCGTACAGATTGTGGTGCAGCCGCCGTGGCACTAGAATCGGATGGGGCTCCGTAGTGAAAGGGTTAAGAGAAGAGACATAGGAGAAGGCTACTGCAAGCTAAATGCACTTTATATACTGTAGGTAATAACATTTTGTTGAGACACTAAATAAATCCTATTGGGGTTGCTCCAAAATATAGACAAAGTTGGACACACTGCAGAAAGTTATTACAAACCAATGTGATGTTTACTTTTCATTTTGTACCCACAATAAACCGGCAAATGCTATTGGCTGAGCTGTTGTTATGAGTTTTTTTTAATGAGTATTCTAATACTTGGTGATATCTTTTAATATTCGTTTTAAACAGACAAGCTTTCGAGAGGTCTGTCCTCTCTTTATCAAGTCACAAGCAATACTAAGTTAAGTTAAGAAGATATTATTCTAGGATAAACAGACTGTTAGAGCAGTCATAAATATTGTCAGGAGTGGGCTATTGGACAAGGATAAGGGGGGGTTAGTGGTGGAATTCTTTGATATAAATATATTCACAGTTTAAAAAGCAAACATAAATGAATGCATAATTTTCCATAATATATTTTGCAGAATCTCTCAACATATGGTGAGTTGTGTGTATTTATAAGTGGGTTTTTTATCCTGAGTCCATTGGGGATTAGATTCTTTTTCTTGCAGAGAGTCAAAAAGTGGATGTGACTGTTCAGCTGTACTTCCTTTGTATTTAGTTAAATCAGTTGTTGCTTGATGCGACCATATGCAGTATCTTCCATAATAAATTAAGATAATCATGTTAGTCTACAGATGCAAAAAAATGAGTATTACAATACTTGGTGATACCTTTCTTATTGGACTTACATTTGTTTTCATTTTTTTCGTTAATTTATTTCTGTTTGCTTTTAAACTGCGAGTTTCTCTATAGCTCCTGGATGCATGCACTACAATATAATATGTAGTCACACTTTCTTCTGGCATAAGCAGATAAACCATAGCTAACTATGTCACTTAACAAAGGAAAGCTCTTACCCGTGACAAATGCGAAGCCCCCTCCCATCTCATTTGTAGAACTGCTTTGCGTAGGTCAGTGAACTTTCCACTTAAACTTTCTTCTAACCTGGATTTTTCCAATGATCCTAAAACACAGAGAGCAAATAAAGGATTGATTATTTCTGTCATTATTTAAAGGACCAATAACACCAAAAAAGAAAAAGTCCCATTTGGGTCATTGACATTACAGTAATTTCTACACAGAACTGATAGAAATGTTTTTCTAAAGATCATTTCCCCCCTGTTCACTTCATCCCATATCTCTGACCACTAATTAAATGTACTCATTTTTGCATGGTTTTGCATTTATTTTGATAAACTCCTGCACAACTCCTGCACAGCCCGAGACCTTATTTCCCAGAATTCAGTAGGTAGATCGATTGTAATCAAGGGCCTGGAGGGGGGGATGGAACATAAACCGTGTCCTCTTTATACTATATTTACTGATAAATAAACACATATTTACAATGTAATTCATATTTTCATGCTCAGTTCAAAACGAATTAATAGATGTATGAACACTCTAACCAAGATCCAAGGCAAATTCTGCAGTGTGTGAATCTGAAGAGCCAATAAGAACAGATTCCTCAGTCATCTGCTTGTCCTTCCCAAGTTCATTAAGGAGTTTTTGAACCTCTGAAATAAAACAACAGTTAAAGTGATTTGTTAAACTAAGGTCATGCATGTACCTATTTATATACAAGTCCCCCCACCCCATGCCTGATGTACTAATAGCATCAAGACCACTATTTATAAATGTTCTAAATACAGTCATTTACCTGAAGCACTGATTGGTGGACAGCTATAGCTACTGCCTGATTTGCGGATTAGTGGCGCTAGATTGTAAAAAAGGTAGAAGGATCCACATTTCAGAGCTTGACGACAAAGGTCATCATTTTCCTTTAAATCAAATAGGTAACTGTAAAAATTAAAAAAAAAAAAAGCAATCAAAATAAAAGCACACCTTAAGTTGTGTATTTCACTGTAAAGTAGTGTGTTTCACTAAATTTGTTTATTTTAACCCCGTTATCACCTTGGGCCTAACAAGTGACCGCTATTGTTAAATTCGTATTACTACTAAACCTGCCACATTTTTCGCGTTATGTTTTACAAGGTTGAAAAAACACAGTTAGAGGAGCTGTAGCGCATATTCCTTTCCTCTCATTGCACAGCCGACAGCCATTGCTCTCAAGGGTTTTCATATCCGTGAAAAAACATGGCGCAAAATTCTCTCGCATGAACCCAGCCTAAATGTGTTGTCCACAGCCCAGTGTGTGCATTTTAACACAGGATTGTTGATCTTTTTAGCAAATATTGCTTATGTGTGATTGTCAAATGGCGCAGAAGCAGGTCACAGGCATGCAGGTGGGGAGTTGTTAAAGGTGTATTTCTGCTGTAGAAAACTTTTATCTCACAAACTAGACAGGGATAGGCTTACCAGGCTGCACTGATGAAAACAGTGTTTTGTTTACAGCTCCATAGACTTCTGCCAGCAGACAGCCCGTATCTTGGTTATAAAATCAAGGCTATAGCTGTTGTCTTGGTATAAAAAAGACAGCCCCCAGCCAAGCACAATTAGTAATATACTGTATATATTTTAGAAGTCCAGGTGATTAAATCAGTTTAGTTATAATGGATAGCGACTCCAGAAACACAGCCACATGTACATAAAGAGATACTGGCATGAAGGGTAAAACTGCTGGCTGAGTTTGTTTCAAAGGGATAGAAAAGGGCTCTTCTATTTCTTTTTATTGTGTCACACAGGAGTGCAATAAGCATGGCACTATATGCTATTCTGTAATAAATTATAATAATTTTAATATCCAAATAATAAGTAACACTCACCAGTGCCAACTGGCAGAGCATTTTACTAAACACAACTCTTCAGTCATGTTTCATATGATGACAGCCCCAAAGTAGAAAATAACTTCTTACATTCAGTAGTTCTGCAGAAGAGCAAGAAAACCTGTCACTAAATTATAAGTGAAGAACAAGATTTTTGGATAGGTGAATATATGTAGTCTTATCACTAGTGTGAGGAAGAAAATTGATTTTTTTTTCCTACTAATGCTAATTTTTATGGGCACGTCATATATTTTTGGTATGGCTTGGGGTACAGTGATCCTTCGCATCACTTCCCACATGCTGTTATGTGCTCACTGATGGCCTGCACGTTGACATCAGTGAACGCTTTAAAGGGGTTCTAGTCTCAGCGAGACCACTCGAGTCGCCTTGCCGAGACTGGAATCCCTTTAAAGCGCTCGCTGATGTCCGCATGCAGGACATCAGTGAGCACATAACAGCATGTGGGAAGTGATGCGAAGGATCCGGAGCTCACTTCAAACATTGCTGAATTACCTCCTACATCTTGTCATTTAAGGGCTCCTTTAGCCGCAGTTAAGAAAATATTAAAAACAATTAAGTAAAAGATTGGAGTACGTTTGGTTTTGCTATGGCAACTGAGGTCATGGCATTTGGCAATGGAACTGGGCTACTGGAAACATGCCAATTGAAATGAGTTGCTGGGCATTTGCCACTGGAGCTGGGCATCTGACATTGTAACTACTGAGCGATGAAAATTACATTCTATAATTAATTACTACTCCTTCTCAATCCCATTCTGGCCCTGCCAGACAGGCTGTTTTGGAATACTGTAAGGCAAGGCCAAACAAGTCCTGAAGATAATCAGGGGAATTCATCAACAGGTGCAGTAATTTACATAGTTCTAGTAACCCACAGCAACCAATCAGAAGTTCACTTTCATTATTACTTTTCCCTAAGCCCGTAAGCGCTAACAGCTGATTGGTTGCAATGACTGCCCCATTGATGAATTTCCCGTAACATTGACAGACAAACATGCAAACATGCTGTGTAGTGTAGTGTAGAGTCTATGCAGTGAATATAGGCAGGAACTGCTCATTTCCTACCACTCTGATTTAAACCTTCAAAGTTACTAACTATCCAAACAAAAAACTTCTTGTATGTACACACCATTAAAATCTGTCCATCAGTGGGCACAGTGCACCACACCCTAGATGCAAAACTTTATTTTTGACTGGTAATTACAGCTATATATTGGTTTAGTTTATAAGCATACCCTTCAAATAACTTTGGTTTATAGTATCGGTCACCAGAATTGTATTGTGGTTAGAAGAAAACTGAAAATGTGTTTTCCGAAAATAATCAGCACTAAGAACATTCTGACAAATGGTCCTAATTACTTGGCCATGCATTAGAATCCATCAGCAATACACATCTTTGTTAGGCTTTTTAATGATTTGTTCCCCCCGCCCGGTATATTGGGAGGTATGTATATTATTATGTTGGTATCCAGTGCTGGCTCTGCCATTAGGCAGAATAGGAAAATGCTAGGCATTTTTTTTTTTATATACAGTGCCGGCCGGCTGCGAGGATACTGCAGCTGCGGCTCAACTTTAAATTGCCCAATTGGCATCCATGGCTGCCGATTGGGAGATCTAAAGTTGAGCCGCAGCTGGATGGCGGTGTTGGAGGCGAGTGGGGGCGGCACGGGGCAGGGAGGGTGTCGCAGGGGGGGCGGCGCAGGGCAGGGAGGGGGGCGCCTAGGGCACCAATAGGGCCAGAGCCGCCTCTGTTGGTATCGAAAAATTAGCATGTAATTGTAATCCTCTTTAAATTATTGTAGATTTTGATCTGTTAATGAAATAATAAAATTACTGTAATGGGGACATAACCTGTAACACCAAAGTAATACTGAATAATATGGTTTGGAAGAAGGAGCAGAGTCATGGAATATATCCACAAAAACTTTATTCCATCCACAACATGTTTTGGGCTACACAGACCCTTTAAAGGAACAGTCAGCCCGATTTACCAAAAAAAACAAAACATTTTATTATTTATGTTTATTAATAACTTTATGCAAATATGATTTATTAGCAATTAAAAAAAAAAGTTATATTTCTTACTTGTAAAGAAGTGGTATACAGAACTTCCATGTTGCATTCTCCAGCCTGAAACAGCACTGGCGACTCTACGGCGTCCTGAGCAGGAGAACACCTATCAGGAACGCATTCCTTGCTCGCTGCACTCCTACTGAAGCCCCTACATTGGCACTCACTAGAACTCACAGGGAGAGCGTGCACGTCATACAGGGAGGACGCATTGCTGACGTGGGACTGGGGAATGCAACATGGAAGTACCGTATAGCACTTCTTTAAAGGTAAGAAATATAACTTTTTTTTAATAAATTGTTAATAAATTGTATTAGCATAATGATGTTAATAAGCATAAATAATAAAATGTATTTCTTTGTAAATCCTTTAATAAACTGTGACTTGATGAAGGGCCTGTGCAGCCGAAACATGTTGTGGAGTATATTCCACGACTCGGCTCCTTCTTCCAAATCTTATTATTCAGTGCTTTATTTTGGTGTGTGGAGCACCTGGCAAAAGTGGAACTGGAAAACAGGGGTGGCCCTGGCCCTATTGTCTCCCTGCCCCGCGATATATATATATATATATAGTGGATGAAGAATTAAATATTACTTATAACGTAGGTATTTTTTTCTGATTCAACATATTTGTAATGATCATCTAAACTGGATGTCTGGCCTTGGGCCAAAACATTGTTAGACTGGGGTGATCAGGGCCCACCAGGAAAACGGAGACCCTGCCTCCCCCCCAGATACTCTTCCAAATGACATGCAGTGCCCCCAGATACTGTGCAGCAGAGCCTTTCAGACCTCCCACAAAATGATAGATCTGCAGCAATCTCCTAAAGATGGTAGGCAATGGCTCCTCAGCCATCCTGTGCTTAGCTAAGTAAGACCCCTGTGCAAGCCTTTTAGGCTTGCTATTCAGTTCCCTAAGTCCTTTGTTTCACAATGACCAAAAACCACCTCCATGCTATGTTTATCTCACAGATGTTCTTTGCCTGTGTGTAAGCGGTGCTGGGACTTTTAGCACCACTTATACACAAGGTTACTGCACTATACCTGGTGAAAGGAGGGAGCTGATGATTTCCCTCCTGCAGTTGCCCATACTGCCCTCCCCTAAGAAACGGTCCTCATCTTTAACAAATGTTATAATTGTTTGAACTGAATTGTGTGCTGTCACTTGCTACTGTATGTGCATGCTTCAGGATGATACAAACAGATGCTATATTGGGTAAAGCTAACATTAAAAAGGCAAGTTCAAGAAACAGGGTCACACAGAATAACATAACAAGGGGTGATTTGTTTTAGATCGTCTCTTGCTTCATATCCCCAGAAGTATGAGGAAAAAATATTGTGACATATGTAGCATGGGTATGTGTGAATATAGGTATAAAAGAGTTAGGACTTGTATACATTAAAATCTCTTCCCATTCCTTTACTGTTCAGTGAAGGCTTCTGGCCAGTGCTGTGTGGTCCATATTTGCACATGTAACTTGTGTTTCCATACTCTCAGTTATTTAGTATACAGTGTATTAGTCTGAGTAAACTTCATGTCAGGGGCGGGCAATTATCTTTGCCATTGGGCCACATGAATGACCCGGATGGCTTCAGAGGGCCTGAGGGGCATGTCTAGCATGCTGTCGCCTATGGCCACACCTTTTTACATTCTCAGGGGACTGGAGGGCCGTATTCAGCCCGCGGGCCGTAGTTTGCCCAGGTCTGTTTTATGTGTATCTTCATTCTAAACTATGAGCTATAGAGAGTGAAAAATAATGCAATTATTTCTAACTGATCCAGATAAGTCTTACATTTTTTGCTGATGCTTTATGGCATTATTATTGAACATTAGAGGTATCTGCATTCCTTTTCTGCAATATACTGTTTTTCCTGATTTGCTAAATTGACTACACCCAGTCATTAATCCCCAGAAAGATACAGGAGTAATTGGAATATCAGTGACCATAAACAGGAAGTGTAGGTACATACCGTGCATGTTTAACGTATGAAGAGCAGAATCGGGTAGGCATGTACGCAATAGTACGGATAATAGCACAACCGCCAAACATCTTCAGGCTCCACTCAATGAAAAATCTACCAAAACAATAAGATTACATTTAAACACAAACAGATCGAATGCAAACATCTTATATTCATATTGTCACATTCTTTAAAGCTTTATATATAATGTCTGACAGGTAATGTAAAATGTATGGGATACAGATCCTATAATCAATAAAAATGCTATATAATGGCAATAGAATATTATACATTGCAAAGAGTAGTAGATTGTGCTACCTAAAAAAGAAGCACAAAAGAAGAAAAAGAAAAAAGGCACTATATAGTACATCAAACGATATATAATGTTTAAAGAAATAGAAAAGTCCCAAACGCCTTCAAATCAGGTGTGTGATAAAAATCCGTCTCAAAACCAATGTGCTCTGTGCAGATCAGGGAATTGAACATTCAAATGATCACCCAAGTACACACACTGTGTGAAAATCCACCAGGACACAATATATGCGCTTACCAGAACACACGTAATGAAACGCCTTGTATAACATTTATAATGTGGGTTCCATGACAACCTCTTCCTCAAACAAGTTCAGGGTGTGGTAAAAACGCCATACAACAACCATATAAAGAGAGGTGGTATTCCAATTCAAATTCCAAAAGTATTCAGTATTATTTCTTTAAGAACACATATAAAAACGTGTATAAGCAGATGGCTAAATCCTACGCGTTTCGCCGCTTTACAATAATGCAGCTTCCTCAGGGAACCATCAGTGCAAGTGCAATTGGGCTTTTCCTGAGTTTAATTATGTACTCTCTCAGAAATCACCATATTTGTTTCTACTTCAGTCTTTCTCCTTCTGTGATTTCACACAGTAAATACAAGCAGCATCTCATGCTCTCTGTGTATATATAAATTAGCCACTCCATTGCAGGATGTGACATTTTACAATCATTTTCCTCTGGAATTAATGTAATCTAGTCTTACACAGATGAGAACGCCTCATGGTCTTGCAGAGTGGTTGCGGTGTTTGCAGCAAAGGGCCCGGTCCCCAATGCAGTGATGACCGTAGTGACCAATATTGCTCCACCCCCGGACAGGCAAATAACTGTTTGTGACTGAACTGTTTCTTTAAAAACTAATAAACAAGACTGGGAAATTTGCATCAAACAGGGTTTTATGAAACAGCCCTTATTTTTCTTTATGCACGTGTACAGTATGTATACAGTATGCACACTTTGCAATACCCAAAGGTCAAATTTAATGCAGTCTCATAGGAAACAGATAAACATCACACACTGAGATAACAAAAAAACAAACAAGAAATAAAATAAGCAAAACACAATGTTCATGCCAGTAGAACACTAGTCTGTCCATTATAGGATTTTTCCTTGGATATGCAAGTTGATAGATAGCTTTAAAGGAACAGTCCAGCCTGATTAATAAAAAGTAATGTGTGTTGTAAATACATAATACATTTTTTTTCTAATATACTTAGTCAGTCTTTTATGTGAGGAAAGGTATTAATTAGATTGTAAGCTCCTTGGGGCAGGGACCTCCAACCTCTTGTGTCAATCACTACCTAGCACTTAATTTGATGTACCCTTGTTATATTTTACCTGTATTGTTTAATGCACTTTTTCCTTGTTTGTATTGTACTTGAATCGCTGAATTGTACAGCGCTGCGTAAATTTGTAGCGCTTTATAAATAAAATTATACATATATACATACTGTACATACATACATTAATTATTCCATCTGTGTAGCAGTACACAGCTCCTTATGTGTTTACTTCCTGGTCATGTGATTGGGAGAGCGAGCTACTCTCCCTTTGCGGCTCGAAAAACAATTTGTCACCACTGGAGGAGGGATCGAAATGACTCTCTCCTCATCTAAGTTTGCCGATCCCCGTACTAATAAAATAAACATTTTTATAAATATATATATGTGTATTAAAAAATTTACCTTTATACAGCATTTCCCTCTGTCATCTTCCCTGCCAGCCTGACTTTTCTTTCTGGAGTTGGGTTGGGTGGGGCTAAATGATGACTGACATTATAGCTCCTCCAATCAGATCCCATAAATCACGGGATAAATAACAGGGATCTAAATGGAGAAGCTATAATGTCAATCATCATTTAGCCCCGCCCACCTGACTCAGGAAAAAAAGTCAGGCTGACAGGGAAGATGACAGAGAGAAATGCTGTTTAAAGGTACATTTTTTTATACATATATATTTACAAAAAGTTTATTTCATTAGTACAACCTTAATTAGTATTAGTTTTTTTTAAGGTGACAGGTGCACTTACACTCACCGGCCACTTTATTAGGTACACCTGTCCAACTGCTCGTTAACACTTAA